>JAZGTK010000062.1:0-211658 GCA_036877625.1 Ambastaia sidthimunki
CCCATATATCATACTTATTCATAGCATAATTACTCAGACAATTTACATGTGTAACAATGAGCTGTATAATGGCAAAGAGGGAAAGAGTGCACACATTCATACCGTATGACGCATTGACACACACGGTTTCCTTTTTAATTACACACTTTTTCCAGGACACCTGCGCACATGATTGGGGTTCAAGCTGAGCAAATGAAAGCTCAGTCCATATACAGTACAGACTCAAAAATGTCAGTCTGCACATACCACACCATCTCGCTAATCTGAAATCAATACACAGCAAACACGATCGGCATGTCTTCCCGCAGATAGTCCAAGCCACTCCAACCCGGCAAAAATGATATAAAGAAACTTTACTGGAGAAATCGAATAAGGTTGGGAGGGGGAGTTCTTTTTGATAATATAGACACACTCACATACTGCTGTTTTAGGTCTTGGGAACACTTTGGACTGCATTGATAAGCCTGATTGGTCCCATGTGTGTCCGTTTGACCAGCTGCACGTAGCTTTCTACTGACTGAGCCACTTCTGTTCACTGCTAAAGATTGTGTCCTGTAGTGTGTGTGTGTGTGTGTGTGCTTGAATCTTTTCTTCAGCAGAAACATGAGTAGGTGGAGGCTGCTTTGCAGAAATGTTTTTCCGCAGGTCTCGTACTGCTGATAACAGCTGTGGCTTTGCATTTTAAGTTGTTAACCGGCGGTTCTTATTCTTATGCTGATAATAGGTTGAATTAGTACCATTTCACAGAAGGTGGACTGATAACTCATGTAAACAATGTGTAAAAGTGTGCAATAGAAAACATAAGTTACACAGGTGGCAGTTTCCACAAATAGGCTTCAAAAAGGGACCTGCAATTGTTAAAATGTATTGTCAAATTCATTGTCATTATAGGTAATTTTTTATCAAATACATTAAATAGTCTAAAATAGTCTTATGTAAACGGTACAAAATATGAAAAAGAAATTTAAAAGTTTAATAGACCTTAAAAGACATGATAAACTGGACAGCGCCTACATATAGACATAAAGAGCTAAATTAAAAAAGAAAAAAATACAAAACAAAAACAAAGATTAATCGACATGTTATTAGTAAATTATCCAATTATAGACTCAGAAAATGAAGTTCTTTACCTAACATCATCTCTGCTTCATTCATTAGTCTTGCGGTCATTGACTGCGGCCTTTAGATTTGTAAGTAGCTTGCGGTGAGCGACTGTGTGTGATGACAGCGTATGTGTGAGCCAATCAGATTTAATGTTATGTAAATTAACTTTCAGAGAGGAAAATGTCCTCTGAGTTTCAGATGTAAATTTATTGATGCAAAGTAAAATAAAAGTTATTTTTCCCAGGTGATGAAAAGTCAAGTCAGAAAAGAATCAATTTCAGTCATTTAAATTGAAATGGAAAAGTCGAGCCTTTGTGAGGCAGTTTATCTGAGCGATATCTCCAACATTTTCTGTAAAAATACAACACGCTATTATAATTAACAAAATTAAAGAGTGACTATTTGCACCTGTGTGGTCATTTTTGCACAGACAGGCCTTTTTGAATCTGGCTTTCCATATTTATATGTATATATATATATATATACATATACACACACACACATATATATATATAGAGAGAGAGACACTTGTATAAAAATAATTATTTTAAAAAATGTACATAATTATCCTTTGTACAGTATGCATTTATTATACTGTACTATTTCATACTGTATGTATTAGCATACAGTATGCAAATATTGTTAGTATTTACAGCGGGGCAAAAATAGTATTTGCCACTATTTACACTTGATGCTATGATGCTAATTATTAGACTGCGTTGAATACTAACATATGCTAACATAACCTCTGCTGACAAGTGTTCCAGTCAGACATGCATCCCCAGAGCAATACAGTTGCATATGAACGATCTGTCAAGATTTCATATACTGTCAGAGCCTTTGAATAATTACATCGTCCAGGTGTATGAAATAAAACTCATTGGCACGTTCTCTGTATCCCTCTTACCTCTGTTTCTTGTGCTGTGGGGCTGCAGTGTAGGTTACAATGGTCAGACCATCTCACTTTAATGCCAAGGCAATGACAAATCATCCACATCCCACCAGGTTAGATCAGACCACTGGAGCCTGGCGTGGGCATGTGTGTGTGCGTGACAGCTGTGCTCTAACCTGGAGCCCCAGCACTCTGAGAGCTGTCTTATACACCACAAATAAGCTTGTTTTCCAGATTATTCCTTCTTTTATCCTACTCTGAAATCAGGCCACAACTCGGAACAACTGATCTGCAGTACAATGGTGTTTTTTTGAACACTTGGTTGGTTGGCCTTTGCCTTTTTACAGAAACTAATGAAGACGAATCGAGAGGTTGTCACTTTGTTTTCTTCTTTGGTGGATGTTTGTTTGCACCCCTGTGGTGGAGACTGATGGCATTGGCCAATTGGCTGTTTGCAGTTGAAATTGGTGAGTCAAACACAGCTGCATTTCTGTCAATGTTATTAGTTAGAATAAATGTTGGAAGATGCCAGTGTTTCAAAATAAATCAATACACATTTTCAGTGTGTCTTATCCCTTCAAAGACCCAAAGAAAAAAAGGGAGTCTTATATATAGCCTCATATTCTGTGTTTAATGTTTTGCTATTTGGCATCAGCTTTCATAACCTTTTATTCCAATATAAAGACTTTATAATGACATTTTATGACTAATGACTCATTTCAAAGACTTTATGTTGACTAAATGTTACTTCTGTAATTATTTACTTGTTTGATAGGGTTTGTACATAACCGTAGACTCATATACACATATCCTCCACACATATACAATGGGGCTTAAAAGTCTCTAATTCAATACATTTGTTTCATTATAAATTATATTGTGGGTGTTACCAATTGAGATAGAGAGGTTATTTACACCTATAATCATTACTTGTTAGAGGTTTACTTTAAAACTTTTTTTTTACGTTTCATCATAAGGTTTATGACGTTGTTTTCTGATCTTCAGCTGTCTGATTTGCCAATAAGTTTCTGTACAGTCCTTTGAAAACAAAACAATATGTACCTTACATAAAGTGTTAGTATTGTGTTTTATGTAGCTGTCATAATGTATTTTGATTAAATAAATAATGGATTCACACTCTAGGCTACAGTCACACAGTCTGATATTTCATCACGTCTCACAGTATTTGATACAGAGACAGTTTGCTGATTGCCGTGGTAACTGTATTGCCTTTGTTTTAAGCAAGTGATACAGCATGTGGAGGCTGTAAGCTCGAGGCATTGGAAATATTGAGGTTTGGTGTGTAGTGTAAATACGTGCTCGAGCACGTTTGTGTCAGTGTTTGTTGTTATTCAAGTAACGCTTATCTGGATTAATTTTGTCCATTCTGTTGAGCCGTCAGCCATCTCAGATCATCCATGGCATGGGACACACACATAGTGGCCTGACTGCAATTTCCAGGCGAATATTCCAAGGTGAAGGTGAATATTCCAAAGTGGCTCTCCGAGTTGACTTCCCTTAGATTTGCGGTGCCTTCCACAAATCCGCTTACATTAAAAAAGATGGCATCTGCATGACAGGACACTTTTGAACTATTTCAGTCCTGTTCCAGAAACTTCCTGCAGAAGTTAGTTCCTTTAACACCCCTGCTTCTAATTTTCAAAAAAATTCTGACAACATTGATTAGATCATTCAGATGAGCGGGGCTGGAACTAAATTCAGCTGGAAGGTAGATCGCTGATACTGCATACCAATTCCCATATCTAAAGGTGAACTCAGTACTCTATGAAAAAAAACTTCTGTCAGGTAACTTCAGAAAATAACTGCTTCATATGGCAATATCTACAATTTTAATATTGCTGAATAAACCTGAATAAACTGTGTTACACAAAAAAAGTTTATGGCAAACATTTTTTTAAAGGTTGTATCAGGCAGAAATACGGCCTTAAAGTAACTTTACTCCTATTTTTTACAGTTTTTTTGCTCTTATGAAGAACATTTAACGAACTGGTAAATGCTTTTTAGAAACAGGATTAAAATGATTTACTGCAGATCTGCTCATTATAAACAATGCACTTTTATTCTACTTATAGGCCTGAACAAAATAATCGAAAGAGTCCAGGATTTCTTTATAATAGCGAAGTGACAAAAATCCTACCAATCATATCTCTTGATTTGCACTGTGGGGATTGGCCTTCTGCGTTTCACAGCCTAGCAAGGAACAGGTTACACAATTAACATGGAAAAAAATCCCCATATACTGTACAGGCCTATAGTTAATTAAATTTTGGCAGCTATACATACAAAACACCCCAGCAGAAGTGAGGCTGTCTTTCATAGCAACTGAAAGAATCTAATTACAGACAGGAAAAGTACAATGCATGGACTATTTCTAACCTTGCATGCTTTTTAGGACAGGTAGTATTTAAATTGGGACACAGCACTGAGACTAAAACAGTCCCAAACCAAATTGGAACTGTTTTTTTAACAATAACCCACAACGCTTAAAAAAGTGCTTATGCACAGTCATTATTTTTGCATTTGCGTTTGGTATTTCTGCCACAAAAATTACACTATAATACTTGGCGAAAAGGTCTCATTCAGGTTATTTTGGTTAATGCAAATACAGCTGTTCATTGTTTGTTATGTTAGTTCATTCTGCTTTAACAAATGTTGACTGTAGATACAACTTCTGATTTGAGAAACGTACTAATAAATACTGAAATTAACATTAAGAATTCATTTCATATTAAGTTAGCTCATGTTAACATATGAAACCCTATTGTGTTAATAAAACGTTAACTTTTGACCTGAATGAGATTATTGCGAATGATCTTCAATGCAAAGTATCTGACTGGCTTGGTTCTTAAATCTGTATGGTGCTGTTGTCTTTGTTTGAGACAGTATATGGGCTTTGAATTGAGTTTTGTAAACACCATCCACTCAAAGAGCAGGAATTCTCATCTCACCCTGGATATTCTATTCCCTCTTATCCATAATTGATTACACAATCACCTCTAGAAAATCGAGTTAAATCGTCTTCCTCATCCCCAAGCGTGCCAAACACAGATACATGAACAGTTGCCAGGAAAGTCTTGTTTCAGGAACAGCGTGTTATTAATGCACAAAGGTAATCGATGCTGCTCTCAAAAGCACAACAAGTCAATCAATGCGTGGGGATGCATTCTGCGGTACAATTCTGACCGCCTCGGTTGTCTTTTCGTATCAGTAACACGAATAACCGTCTCTTTTACTCTTTTAAGGTACGAGCATGACTTTGACGCTCATTCCGAGAGCACAGACGTTTCAAAGCTTCCTCTCCGAGCAAACAGAGGAGCAAAACCGGGAGCAAGCAACGTCGACCTCTGCTGGCTACGACAGGAATTGCAGCGCCTCGCCGCTCCGTTGACACGCACTATCATGGCTTAACATAAAGCCACAATTCCCGGACATTCCAAAGCTTTAAAAGCTCTAAACACATGTACAGTATGAACTATATATATATGTATGTATATGTATGGCCTAATAATTATTATAATTATTTGTAGGACAGTGTGTATATTAAGAATTCTAGAAGCCCTTTTGTACATTGAGAAAAAAGACAAATGCCAAAAAACTGTACCATAAACTTTATTTTTCCTCGTGTAGTTTAAAACAAACAAGACTTTCTGCAGTTATTTTTCAGATGTACAGATAATACAAAAAGCGCAATAGTGCGTCACCAAACGCAGTTCTTTGTAATTTGTCTGGGGTCTTACTGGAACAGCTATAAGCAAAGGATTGCTCCATCAGCTTCTGTAAAAAAGACAAATCTTGTTGTGTTGTTTTTGCACTCAGCACTTTTAAATTAGAGCTTGCTTTGCACCTTGGTTGTTTGATTTGTGTTTCATTATCTGTCTGTAAGATGCTTGCAGTGTGGCATTTTGGGGGAAATGAAAAAATCTTTTTTTCCTTTAATGTTTTCCAGCAAACAATCTTACATTGTATGGAACTAATGTCTAACATCCATTTACACACTGGACTGGAGGTTTGGGTCATCTGAACCAAGCTTTTTTTCACACTGCGAAAAAGTGCCTTCAGAGTCTGCTAGACTTTGGCTAGAAAGTCAATTAAATTAGCATCCATCTAGCCATCCCCCATTTGTGTAACTGAATTAAGTTTATACGTTAAAACCCTATTTGTCTGAAAGCAGAACTGAATGTGTATTCCCTCCCTGCACAGACAAACTGTTCTGAATGGCTTTTTTGTAATGTCATATAGATATTGGATGACAAACACAAACATTCAAAGCAGACAATCAAAATGAATGACAGATCTAATGGGTTTCACACATAGACCGTAACATACTTTTAAATTACTGCTTATCTATTGTGTAATTGTGCTAGGAGAAACAAAACAAAAACAAAAAATGATGTCATAATCATGTCATAATATGGATCTCAAGGGTTTAGAAGCACATAAAAAATGCTAAGAAATAACTATAATTTCCCCTTTTCTACAGGATTGAAGACGATCATGTAATTTGCGCATTAATTTGCCAGTATTCAGAGTTTCTTCAAGAGTTTTGTAGCGCTTGAATGTTAGACAAGCACTATTTTATTAAAGTGTACATTATACTTCATTTACAAAGGGATGGCCCATTTCTAAGGGGGGTTTCTAAGTGACATTTGGTCCAACACTGATATCCCTGATATATTTTGCAGGCTGTGAACAGATTACCTGAAAATTCCCTTAGGAATTTTTCAGAAGTCATTTGTTGTAAAGATGGTTATAACATTTTCACCAGCCTTCATTGTGTGTGTTTACGCTTATTTGTAATTGTGTTTTTTTTTTTTACTCATGTTTTATTACATGACATTAAGTAGAATTTTGTCCTGTGTGGATGTGTCAATGTTTACTGAGTAAAATAAACTAAGTGGACTTAACAAAAGCCCGGATGTTTCTATGTTTATTGAGGGTCCTTTATATTACTGCAATAAGCATATAAAAAGTCAACACAAAAAAGGTTCTATTAAAGTTCAATAATGGAGTCCACAGTAAATGTTAATTCATTTATAATAATCTTATAGTGTGTATATTCAACAGTCTCACCACTGAGACGTTTAGGGCAGCAGTAAGCCAGATGTTTCATTCATAATCAATACAAATCAAATACTTGTAAAACCAAGAAAAAACATGGATGCATCAAAATGTGATTCAATTCTCCTAAATGTTTAGTGCGCCACTGTTTTCAGAAGATATACAGAATGATTTAAAGTCTGTTTTTACTTTTCTTGAGATCACACAAAGCAAAACATGACAAGCCAAGCCAAACCAAATATGTTCTACCAGGCATGCTGTAAGATTGAACTGAATATGAGAATTGAAGTTTTGCCAGTTCTCTCATCAGTAATGGAGTCTCCGTCTTCTTATTTCTCATTCTTTGTATTTCCATTTCTGTGAAAAAAAAGCACGATTGCTTTCTGAGACAGTGCAGACTGAGACAAGAATGTCATTTTTGGAGGATTCATCCATTCAAAAACCCTCTTCGGTCCAATCATTCGATAATTAGAGTCACTCAGTCCAAAAGTGTTACTTTGGTTTCTCAGAATGGACCAAGCTTGGCTTATATCTGGCTTTTAAGTAATCATCCTGAAACCTTCTTAAACAGATTACCTGTCAAACTGACTTCCCAAGGCAGAAAAGAAATGACTTTTTTTCTCCCAATGTGCTCACAAGCAGCCAAAATCCATTGTTATTATGCAATGAAATGTTTGTTTTTAGAGATCCGGCCAGGCTTGAAACTCTTGAATGGTTAATGCAATGAAGATGATGATAGTGGTTCATAAATTATATGCTTTTTCCATCACTCCTCCGCATTATGAATTTTCATGAACATTCTGGTGCCAAAATTTTTTTGTCAATGATGTTTGACTCAGTTACATACAATTAGCTCCATTGTGAACACAATGTGTCTTAAACAGACTGCAGAATGTTGATCTCTCATCTCTTTGCTTTTTGCTTCTGTTTCTCATGAGCTCTCACTATCTGAAAGTTAGCATATATTTCTTTATCTTTTGCTCCAATTCTGGTCCCCTTTTTCATCCTGTCATAGACACGGCCACGTTCATAGTGGTTACGCTGTTATAGAAAGGAAAATATTCAATGTAAGTTTAAGTTACATACAGCAAAGGTCAAAAGAAGCATTTGAACATCTGCATTAAGTTTGTTAATTGTTAAGGAAAATGTAGTAATAAAAGAGAAAAAAAAACACTGTAAGGACACATGGCACCACTTCTCAGTGTCAGCGATTGGTCAATATCACTTCAATTATAATCCGAATTCTAAAATCTTTGGTCCTGAATGCTGATTGGTCAATACACCTCTGGCAGCCTGTATATACTAGTGAAAGGATGGCACTAAATTTGCATTAAGAAATAACATTGTAATGAGAAATTTTACTGCAGGTTGTGACTACTGTAGACATCTTTATGCATCACGTCAAATACTAACATTTAGCTGATCTGTCGTACATTATTACATACAGAATTTCTCTATCCTGTTTTGATAAGAAACTAATTTTGGAGAGATATTTTATACTGCTGTAGATACAGAAGAAATATGCTTGCTTTTCTTTTTTACATGTTTTTAGAGTATGTATGATAACATTGGGTAATTATACTGTACTGACACTGAGAAATAGTCCCTCCTTAACAGCGGCCATATTTTAATAAGCTGCCGTGTCCAAAAAGCCACAACTTATTATAGCAATAATACCTTCTCAGCAGTGTGAAGCAAAATTGATTTGACATATTTACCTGTCTTTTGTCAGGGTGCAGTTTGATTTTATATTCCTCTCTCTTTCTTTTCCTTCTGTAAAAACAGAGGTTGAGGGACAGTTTACTCCAAATGACTCTAAATTAAGGGGCTACTTCATCATTTGCAAAATAGCCCTACGAGAAGAAGGAAAGCAAACACTGCAGTATGCAAATAACCTTGTGTCACAAGAAATACACACAACACAAACTGCACACTCAGTTTAAAACCTAGACAGGCAGACAGCCAGTATGTCACACACAGCAGGGCAGTAAGAGGGTTTCACAGCCCATCATTCGCTTTAAGGTTGTAACTTCATATATAAACAAAGCTTAACATGTATAAAGAATAAGTCTGTATTCTGGCAGCTACAACCAATCATATAACAACATAATCATCCAGAGTGGTTTCAATGTGAAGTGTATGAATTGCTCAGTTTTAATGAGAAATACAGTATGACTGTGTACCTGTTCACCCACATCACCAATAAAATGAGGCCCATCAGAAGAGCGCCACCTAACACTCCAGCTCCAATATAAACATACAGCATATACTGAAGACTGCTCATATCTGAAATGAGAATAAACACAAGTGTTAATAAGTTCTTTATAAGTAAAGCTTCATGTATACTGTAGTATTTTGTAGGGTATTTTTGTAGTACTGTGGTAGCAGGTTGTGGGTATTTATGGCTCTTAAAATAAATCACAGTCTGTGGCTTTAATTCCCAGAAGCCGTAATAATTCAAAGCCATTAAAGTTGGAGTGTAAACTAATTACAGAAGAACAAACAGATGGTCCCGCCCCAAACTCATGCTATTGGCTCAGCAAATGTTGCTGCGTTCGATGTATTAAGGGGAGGGTAGGCAATTTTTTTTTCAGAGACTTATTTTTGTTGGTTAAAAGTCTCTTTACATCCTGATAGCAATCACTAAGTAAAGTGGTCTAAATATATTTATATATGTAAAGTATCTTGTGAAGGCCCGGGACTATAAATTGTTTGTCCAATCATTGCATTTGGTCCCAATGCAATGATTGGATGTCCTCCTTGCCTGTCAAACCATGCAAGCCTTGTGTTGTAGGTGTGGATTTAAAGGATCTTATACTTTCAAAGCTAGTTTGCAATTACAAGCCTCTCTGAAATTGTCTACTCTACCTTTAAACGGGGACAGTTGAAGTTGTTAAACATCAAAACATTGCAACAGTACTTAATTCTTTTGAAATCAAGTCTTACCGTGGGCAGACAGAGTGCTCAACCGGATTGTGGTGGACTGGACACCAGCATCTGTACTGAAGTTGCAGCGGTATAATCCTCCATCGTCTTCAATGATGTTGGTCAGGTGTAGACTGACCCCCAAAGCATCACTGCAGTTCAGTCTGCCCCTGCCGTTCAGCTCGCTCATCTCCACGCCGTCCTCCAGCATCCGGCACGTTGCTATGATGACGCCACTGCCGTCCTCATCGTCTAGTTTTTCTATGCTTACTTGGTAAACTTTACCGTTATGGATATGGTCACATTTGATGGTCATGTTGTCATTTTCTGCGACCACCAGCTCGGTGTCAGGTTGAATAGAGCTGGTACCGCTGATTGCTAGAATATAAATATATAATATAATATAAATAAAGCAAGCATGTGTTTCGTTACACAAAATGTACAATACTGATTTTTCCTGGCTTTTTACACTTTCCCTGGATTGTAATAATAACATAACCTGCGGTGAAGTATGAATAATGTTTATTTACAAATTTAAAAGTCATCCTTTACCGTGGTTAGTAATTCAATATATTTACACTAGCACAGCAAACATAGCTTAATACCGCATTATTGATAACACATTGATCTGATCACATTGAATTGTGATCAAATCTTTTCGATTGTATAATGTTGTAATTGTTCTCTTTTTGGTTGGTAAATCGTACATCACTATGTAGTTTTTTCATTCACCTGTGTTTTCGACAAACGTGTCTTTGGTCCATGAACCCTGAGGATAGGTCTGCAGAGAGCAATGGTAGTGGCCGATGTCGCTTTGACTGACGTTCATTATGGAAATGCTCCCGTCCATGGGTGTGTTTTTCAGAAACTCAACTCTGCCGTCATAAGACGGGGCGAAGGTTTGACCAAACTCAGGATGATAAACAGCTACAGGTTGCGGAAGAGACTTTTTAGTCCAAGAGACCATAGTGAGCTGTCCGCTCCATGGGCACAGGCAGTCCAAAATCATCCCCTCCTGAAGTGTGACTGTGGATTCTAGGGCTTTCATCTGAACAGAACCTAGAACATCATTGTGTACCACGTGAAGTCAACCACAGACATTAGCATTTGTTGAAAATATATGCAAAACAAAAATGCATTAGCTTTTATTAGAGTTATGTCTCTGAAAATTCTAATCATTGTAAAGGTTTGTAATGTAAGTATCATAATAATGTGTGTATAGAGCCTAAAAATATTAATTTAATCAAACAATTAATAATATGTTTAATATGATTGTAATTAATGATAACAAATATTTACATTTTCAGACTATATTTTCAACAAATGTAGGAATTACAACACTGGAGTCTACTGTACAAGTCAAGTATCACCACATCCCAGTTTTTAAATGATCCCGTTAAAGTAACTTAAGATTTGACATTTATAAGCATCATTCTAAATATTATTTTAATGTTAAAAGCAATAAAAGGTATAATTACACTCATTTGTAAACTGTTTATCACCTGTAATGTTTACAAAAAACTCATGATTTTGACCTTCAAAACAGCGTGTACTGTATTGACAAAAACCTCACAATTATAATGACAACCGTTCAAATACAAATTCACCCAGTTTGTGCCAAAAACATTACCTTTAAAATAGAGCAACAACACGAGTACCATGAAGTACCAGTAATCCTTTTGTACTGCCACCATCTTGCTTCTCTGAGACAGAATGAATACAGCATTGACAGGGGGTTGAGTCAACCACAGACACTATCTGTCCTCAGCTGCAAAAATCTGCAGTAACCCACTCAACTAGTGGTTAAACATTGTTACAGAGGTGTTAAGTTTACTGAACTACAAGGGGCTGAATCCACCGCCCACCCCCATTTTTTTCCTCAGCCGAGTGCTATTGAAACCAACCTCTGAAATCCCCTAAAATGAGAATACAAAAAATATTTATTATATAATAAAACGAAAATGTCATGACCTCATTTCCTTCATACTTAAGGGTTAGTTCACTTGAAGAAAAATTAAAGAACTCTTATTTTTTCCACATTTTGATCCAACTTGTAAAGAATAAACAATGATTTTTTTTGGTGAACTGTCCCTTTAAAGGGCATGAGTTTTCAGTATCCAGTCATACTGATCTGACAGTTTGAAATGAGAATTTTCAAGGCAACTACTGTAAAAACCATGAAATGTGTTTATTTATAAAAATTGTTAATTTATTTATGGTTAAACTATAGCATACAAAAATCAAGTTACATTGTGCTGTTCAAAACTTGATATCAAAACATAAATAGACATTCAAAAACGATCACATTCTTGGGTGACTTCTAGAATCTCCATCAATAGGGACTCAGGAGCTGAAGAGTTGAGTGAGATTTCTCAGGCACTTCAGAAGATACACATTCAAGGGTTTGTCACTGTTCTGCTCTGCATCTAGAAGAACAAACACACGGTTCCATTAAGTTACCAAGTTCCATTCTTGATTAATCCATATCTGAGGCAAAAATAGGAGTCTGTCTTATGATCAAACCGAATATATTCCCACCTTTCCTGGCAGATATGTACAACTCCTCGACTTTCAGTCTGATGGAAGGACACTTCAAAGTGGCCTTTGCCTTAACAAGAGAAACCCAGGATGAGAAGATAAAGGGTGAGCTCTCTATATTGTGTGAGCAAGTTCACTCATTTAATTTGATCATGCTTATATTTCTTTACATTCTGTTGCTAAAATAAACTATACTGGCCATGGTTGGAATTTATAATGACAGGATGGCTTTGGATTGTTGAGGATACCTTCTGATTGTTGTGCAACAGAGCCCAGAGGGCAGATGCTCCAATGGTACGTATGTCTGATGATGTACTGCTCAAACAAGAGACCAGCAGTGCAACGGCTTTATCTGAAATACACACACAACAGTCAAAAAAGGGTAACACACCTAATTCTACGCAATTCCATGTTAACTTTATATTAAACTGTGTACTCAGAACAATAAAATTTGTGATTTGCATCACAAACTACAATATACATTTATTTTCATCATAGTGGTCTCTTTTAGGACCTCCTTGACAGTATATGCATACATGTAAACATGTAACCGATATCGTCAGTGTTATTAGTAGTGTATTTTCAAGATGTTTAACAGTTTAGAGTAAACATTTATCCCATGTTGAGTCAATGAACTTTTATCCACTAAAAAGCATTTTAGCGGAAATGTTGGTTTGATGTGTAAAATTATCATCGCTGAATTGTGGTTGTTGTGATACATCCGAATTTGTTGTGCCACATCCTGAGTCTGTGTTTAAGTGAAGTTGTGAGAGTTAAACATGTTTACAAATGCGATGTTAAAGGATTAGTTCACCCAAAAATAAATCTTCATTATTCACTCATCCTCATGTCATTACAAACCTGTATGACTCCTTTTCTTCTGAGAAAACACAAAATAAGACATTCTGAAGTACATTTGTAACCACATAGTGATAACATCCTTTGACTTGTATGGGCACAAACCAAATTATCTTCTTTTGCTTCCACAGAAGAAAAAGGTAACGTAGGTTAGGAATGCCTTGAGGGTGAGTAAATGATAAAAATGTAATTTTTGGGTGAACTATTCCTTTAAATTCACAGAACAACAACAAGCATAAAGATCACAAGATCAGGGCAATAAAAATCTTAAATAAATTATGAGAGACTGATACATCGGCCAGGCCAATTACTCTACCGATATTTGGCTATTTTGATAACTATCCCAGCTTGGACCTATTTTGGCATCTGCCATAGAAGAACCCATATCAGTCAAGGATTAACATCTTAAACCCTTAATCCCAGCACCGTACCATTGGCCAGGACTTTGGGCTTGTTAGGCGAGCAGAAGCAGATGTTGTGGAGAATGAGCAGAGTGGTGGCTTTACAGCTGGAGTGTTTGGACTGGGCCAGTTCGACCAGCAGCTCCAGAGCTCCTCTCAGCTTGAGGATCATCTGCTGTCCGTCCTCCCCGAACGACACATTCAGGAGAAGCTTAAGCCAGAGGGACAGAGGCTCCCCTGACGGACCACTACGACTGCCCACTTTAGGCATGGGGAGGGACAGGAAGTTCTGCAGGAAGTTACTCTTGGAAAACAAAGACAGTATTTAGCTTGTTAAAGTCATTGATGAGAGATTTTGAACGAATCGTGTTTGTTCTTGTTGTTCCTTCTCTGAATTAACTGTGTTTAGCTTTAATCATTTGCTGTTTGTTACCTTCTGCAGCACCCCTCTGCAGTCTTTTGAGATGGCCAGGTTGGACAGCAACGAGAAAGCCAGACTGTGGATGCTGCTGTTGTCAGGGGCAACCTGGGAGGCCAGTTTCATCACAGCATGCATCAGTGAATTCGTGACTGCAGTCTTGGGCAGAACAGCCTGAACTTGGCCACAGCCACCACTGATGCTGTTGCTACACAGAGAACTGCATGCTTGAAAAAGAACATACACATTTTTATTACAAATACAATTTATAATATTGTCATAAACTGAAGTTAATAAACTGAAGTGAGTTTTCTGACCAATTCAGTCAAAAACACAAACGTATTATTTATTCATACTGATGAAATGTATGTTTGTTTTTATCAGATTCACTTATCAGGGCAGTGATTTGTTAAAAAGAAGCACAATTGATTTGTTTGTGGATTAGGACTTTTCATTGTATGTTTAATTTTTAATACAATCAGGGCAATGCAACAGAAAGCCAACAGAAAGTCTCATTATACACAAACACACTCACACTCACCAACACTTTTGATATAAAACTACATCACTTTTGTTTAAACATCTGAATCTTCACTCTCTCAAAATAACACTGCATTGATTGCGTAACAGTGGGTTTAGAAACTACAGGAAATGGCATTTTTCCCCTGTATTTTAATTCATGAAACAAAACAAAGTCTTTTGTTCTAACGATGCTGCACGACAAAAGTGCCAAAACCGCTAAACATCTCACCGCTGGGTGCGCAAACAGATTTTGAAGAGCAGCACAACTACGGACAAATCATTTAACATTATCCCAGGGAAACGTGGATCGTTGAGAGACCCCAGCAGGGTTTTTCGTGCTGAATAATTCCAATATTAATCAGACAGATAAAGGGATCTGGCTTGTGCTACAGGTTAATGAAGTCTGTAATAAAAGTTACACCAGGAAGAACAGGATGGTGGGGGAAATGTGTTGTTTTCCTGGAGGGCTGACTCCATAATTCAAGAAGCAACCTCGTGAAGATCACCTGCTGTTTTCAATGACCTTGAGATCCACCACATCTGACAGCACGCTATTGTAGTGCTGTGCTGTTAAACCATAGTGACGGCCAAAACACACACGAATACAGTGTAAAATACACAGGAATGATACGCGCGCACACACACACACACGCTCACACACAGAGGTATTTGTACAGATACGCCCATGCTGGCTGCTCACAGGTGTGAAGCCACATCCTGTTCCACAGAGCAGCTCTCCATGAGCTCAGATAGGCGACATGCTGTAGAGCAAATGTTGCGTTCGGATGAACACACACAGGCATAAACAGGCTTTCATGTTAAACTGTCTTTTTTTCCCTCACATACAAACACACGCAAATGTACAAACGCTCTAACACACACACACACATACAAATTTTATGTTAAGAATTAATATTCATTGCCTACATATTCATTGTTTCTTTCTGAGCTTTTTCAAGGTTTATCTCGTTTCTCATTATATGTTCTATCTTGCACTTTAAAAGGGAAGGACTACAGGTGAATACACTAAAAAAAATCCTTATAAACTTAAATACACAAAAAAACAAGGATTTGTGGATTTTTAATTGAATATTTAAGTTCTGCATTGTTCTAATGAGTGTGCACAGACTCAAAACTGTTTCATTTGATCATTAGCAATTAATATAGTTAATAATTAGGACAAAAGGGGTTTGCACGCTTTTTGGTTGTCAAATGTTAGTGGAACATGTCCACATTTAATGTGATGATCTACATCTGTGGTTACCCTATTCAGACTTGTGACATACTACAAGGGGAGCTGACATTCTAAACAAACTAAAACTCATCCTGGTTGTTTGCAGGTGTCTCAGTTTGATACCTTTTAAGATTTAAAAATTTTCAAACATTTGAAGTGTGGCTAACATGTCCAAATAACCTTTGGAGCCACTGTATGTTTTAAATAATACTATTTTCAGTAAATAATATATGCACATAAACACATGCTTCTTGGCCCTCATAACAACAAAACTCCATCAAATACTAAATAAAAAGCCTCACAAAATAAACTGAAACTACAACACAATCCCTTCACTAGCTGTCAAACTTGTATTTGGCACACAATGGCCCTTACTATACTGCCACGTGACTCACACAGTGGATACAGTAAGGACAGAGACAAAGCTTATTCATTATTTTTCCATCTTGCTTTCTAATGCTCTCTCTCTCTCTTTCTCTCTCTCTCTCATTCCTCCTTTCAGTCAGACTGACCCGCTGTGCAGTCAGCAGAGTAAACACACAACAGTTCCAGGGCTGCAGTCATGGTGGGGTCATCCAGCAGGATCCAGGGCCACAGAGCCAAGAGCACGGCAGCCAGACGCAACTCTGTGGCCACAACCTACGAAGAGACAGTTTTATTAGTCAGTTTAACCTGCACGATATTAGCGAAAGCTTAAACAGTAACATTCTAGAACGTTCATGGAAACATGGCAAGGTTGTTTTATTAGCAAAAAAATTAATGCAAGAACTTAAAGTTGACAGATTTCCTACGTCAAAAATGATCACATGACTTTTTTTAACACACACATCTTGTTGGGTGTCGTGCAGGTTTTCTTGTGAAGGCTGTGGTCATCTGCATCACACCCACAAGACCCCTGTGAGTGTATCTGCAGTAAGTGTATGATGAATATATCGGCACAGGAAAGATCATTAGCCATGACGTACTTTGCATTCATTATGTTGATAGAGGCAATTTCGCAGTATCTCCAGAATCATCTTAAGTTCTCTCATGCTGTTCTCCACCTGCTGGCATTGAACAAAGAGCTGTTAGAAGAAGAGATCACGCTGATTATGAAATTATGAATGTCTGATTTGTATTCACATAGATTTGTGTTGTATATCCTTGTGTTTGTTACAAATATGGCAACACTTCATTATAACATCATTAATTTGTCATTAACTAGCATTATATAATGCTTCACAGATCAGAAACTGATGTGACACAACATGATTTAATCAAAACAGGTTCCTAAATTAATATCCTTTGTTGCACCTATAAACACATTTTTATTAACCAATCATAGCCATGCCGCTTAAATTAAAGGGTGCTGATAGGTTGATGGTAACATTGTTTCAGAACAAACAAAAGGCATATGTAAATGATGAAAAGCAGAAAAGATGAATATAAAACTATTCAAACTATTACAAACTATTAAACTGTTTCTATGTACTTTATATTATTTAACGTTTACCCAAGTGATCTGTTAAGTACCCCACAGGTCAAATATTTGGACATACTTGACATTTGTGTTTCTCAGGATCTTAAAAACCTTTTGATGTACAGGTTTATGATTAATGAATGTCTTTACAAAAGTATATATTTTTATATTATTTTCAATACTGTTTAAAAAGCATCCCAGCATACACCTCATGTTGCCCATAGTGTGCTTTAAGGATGCTAAAATATTTAACAGTTTTGATAAGCAAATATCAAACGGTTTTAATTACTTGTCCAAATGAAAATTATGATCAAGTTGTACCAAAATGGTTTAATTAATTAAAGCAGATCACTCAGTTTAGACTTTGTTGTTACATCTGTTGCAACAGTGTATTTTGATGTCATCTATCTCTACCATCAAATTCTCAAGTTTTTTTCATTCCTGATGTTAAATCTGTCTGTCATGTTGCAGGAAACCTTCACACCTTCTTCTTGTGAGCGTTCCTGCCTGTTTTTACAGACTCCAGGTGAAACTCTGAGTAAATATGCTTCATGCGTTCCACACAGCTGTCAATCACACCAGCTGAAGAGGAAGTAAGAGACAAGTATTCATCTGTGTGCTCAACCATCATCCATGAGACACTAGCGAGATGCCATCTGGGACTAAATTGTATCTGTTTCTGTATATAATCCTCCTAGTTTTGCTAGTTTGTGTGGTATTTATTAAAAGGGTCATGTTCCTCAAAGCATTTTATTGTCTAGAAATCTTATTTTCCATCATATGGCCCCTTTAATAGATACGCAGAGTTTTCTTTATTGAGAAACAATACATTTATCCCCATACCCTTCAATTATATCGAGGAACAATGTTCTGTTTACCTTTACAAGCATAACTCTGGGCACTGGGGCTACAAGCTAACAGCGACATGAACGCTTTGGCTGTCACCCTCTTCAATGGGTTCTGGAATGGAGTCTTCTCATACTGCTGTATATTGAACAAAAAAAACAGCCAATCAGATTGAGCTTGCTGTTTTGAGAAAGCTATTTTATATTATTATTTTCGTATACAGTATGTATCACACATTCTGCGAATGGTCCATGGGCATGTTGCCTGAGGCTGTGACTACAGTCTACACTCCTGTCAGGTTACCTCAAGCAGAAGTTCACTCATGAGCTCTCCGGGCTCAGAGGACAGGACTTCAGTTAAAGAGGAAGTGGGGCCTCTGCTAGCTGGATCCTCCATGTGGCCTCCTGATCTCCTTTTAGCTTCCTCCGTGAACAGCACACACAGAAACTGCAGAGCCGAAGTGTAGAGAGAAGACTTGGCTCCTTGTTGCTCCAAACACACTCGGAGGGTGTCTGAGGACGGACAAACAAGAGTGTTGCAAAAAGAGCCAAGCCAAATGCAAATATTTAGTTTTCGGAGCTTTTCTCAAACTCAAACTCCAAGATGTGAAGAAGAAGATGCAAGAGATGCAAAACTTCACAACAAACAATCATCACCAAGGGGAAACATCTCACAAACAGCCTCTCCAATCTCACAGCCTTTCAAAACCACTTCCAAAGCCCGGATACCTGCAGGCAAGTCAGCGAGACTACTGCCCACCCACCTGTTCTAGCATTTCCTACCACATCCATCACATCTAAAGAAGCTGATTGTTCTCTTCGTCTCTGGCCCAGGTCTGTCATATGCAGCAGGGACACCGATCCACACATAAATGCCTCCCACTGCTCGCGTCTCCATCTTTCCATCTTCTCAGCTGTCTCCAGATTTATCTAGGACTCCCTCTTTACTATCAAACCCTTCAATCTTTCTTTCCAAACATCTCTCATTCATCTCTCCTTCCCTTTTATCACACTTGCTATCATTTTCCCTTTGTACTATGGCTCCCGTACCTCCACATTTGCCTGTCTCCACCCTTTGGTGTGTACGTGTCACCTGAAAATCGCTGCCAGTGTTTCCCCAGTGCCACGCTGACAGATGGGCCGACCACAGCTCGGTTCCTGCGCAGCAAAGTAGCCAGAAGCGTCAACACATCCGCCCAAGTGTGGAGCACTGCACCCTGGGCCTGGGCATCTGAGGACAAGCAAAACAAGCAGCTGCTTCAAAACACGCTTTCAGATCTCGTCTTTTATTTGAATGATTTTTGGAGGAGGGTGCAAGACAAGGAATTGGAGTTGTTCTGGGTTGTCAGCGCGTGTCTCGATCGATACCTAAGTCGTTGACAGACAGAGTTAGGATGGAAATGAGGTTGTTCAGCAGGGGTTTGAAGATCTCTCGCTGGAGCGGCAGATCCTCACTGTGTATTGTTGCTGACTGCAGGAGCTTACAAAAACTCTGCACGTAATACACACTGCTCAGCACCTGGAGGAGAAACGAGGGGGGTGAGGTGGGAAAAAGAGAGAGAGCGAGTGTTAATGAACGCTGAAATTACCAAACAACAAACACGCATTTAGCACCTTTGTTTCACAACCCTAAACAACAACAACACAAAACACACTGTCATAGTGTTTGAGGGAAAGTGAAACAGGACTATAAATAAATGCTGTGTCTAAATATACACTTTCTTGTCATATACTGAAGCATGCAAAACAAAAGAAGTTCAAATACTCAGCATTGATTTATATAGTTGGTCATTTATGTACAATAAATTAAAATTTGAATAAAAAAATTCCCATAATGCACCTGGTTTCTGGCATCTTCCAAAGCAGCAGGAAGGAGAGGTGTCCTTAACTCATTCACGCACTGAGTCATGACTTCTGCGTCCACCACACTAAAACAGACAAAACCAAACCAGGGACATAAGAGAGGAACAGGGAGTAGCTCACCCAAAAATGAAAATTCTTTTATCATTTATTCACCCTCATGTTATTCCAAATCTGTTTGACTTTTTTTAATCTGAGGAACACAAAAATATATTTTTATATGTATGTCAGTAACCAAACAATACTGGAACCCATTGGCATTATTTGTATGTACACAGAACTACAGAGACATTTCTCAAAATATCGTCTTTTGTGTTCCACATAGAAAAATGTCACAGGTTTGGAATGACATGAAATGCTGAAGGAACGAGTTCTAACCTGGCCATTCCCTCCAGTATTTGGTTCTGTTTAAGGGCAGAAAGACTAAACTCAGGAAGCACAGCCAGCAGGTTGTCCAGCAGACCGGACACAGCTAGCAACAGGTGAGGGGTTACTATAGCAACAGGCTCGGACCTCCCCCCTGGGTGGGACTCTTGAGTGAGGGCGGAGTCTGAGCTATCTGCATCACTCTGACCTATATCACAATCAATGTGGATCAGAAAAAATCAAACCACTTAATACCAAATCAAACATTTCTCATTGCAAAAAAAATGCCAGTTTCTGGAGAGAACCTGCAGTCATACCCTGAGCAGTGAGTCTGTTGACTGGTGTGTCTTGGATCCCAAGGACACTGGAGGTTGGAGCTGGAGAATGAGCCCGACTAGAGCTGCTTGATGGAATCTAAACATATATTTTGAGTAAATATTGTGTAAATTAAATGCTAATGAATAATGAGTAGGTGTGTCCATCTATTAAGACTATATCTATATAACTATATATATTACTGTATCTTAAACTACTAGAAATGTAAACAAAAGGGTATTTAAGACTATGAGAAACAAATTTAGTGTTTCCACTTTTGACTGGTAATATACTTTTTATTGTTTCATTTGCTATCATTTCATTATATTATATATAGACACCATCTGTGGCCATTGGTCACCTGCATTGAGAAACCAGTACTGGTTGACTAGTTTACTAACCAGAGTGCTGGATGTGGAGATGGATCCCGATCCCTGACTCTGGTTTAGAGAAGCAAGTCCTCTCCAGTACTTCAAAGAATCATTCAGATCTGTCTCTACAGAATGAAATGCACCAATCCAGTATTTACACTTCAATTATCAATATTTACCACAAAATACACCGGAGTAACTAATGCCTCTAACAGCTTACTAATACTTTCAATTTAGTTGAGACTACCGTAAACAAACGCATTATAAATGTCAACACCATCGTGTAAAGTGTGTAGCACACCAGCCACAATCATGACCCTCCAAGCCAGAACAGCATGAATGGTCTGAAAACATGTAGGGGCCACAGACTCTCAGTTCTATGTGTGGGTGGACATCGTACCCTGGGTGACACTAGCCGGCAGGGGAGGGAGGCCGAGGCTAAAGGCATGTCGGCCTGTATAACAGCTCTTCACCATCTGGTCCACACTCTCAAAAAACTGGCAGTGGTACAACAGGGCCTGCAGAGCAGGAAGCCCAACCAGACACAGACCCGAATCTTCATCATGCACACAGGGGCTCTGAGACACACAGGAGAGAGAAAACAAGAACATAAATGGAAATACAGCTGAGAAGATACTACTTAAGAAACCACAGTGATCAGAAATCAACACAGACAGGTTTGTTATGTCCAAGGATTTTTTATGACTGGCTGTGCTATTGATATTTCATTCTGAAGGTTACATTTTTTTGTAAACGTACCTGCCAGGCACAGTCCTTGGCCTCTTCTGCATTAGCCGGCATTGGCATTACAAGGAGATTTTGCAAAATAAACGCTGCCTGTGGGAAGGAGAAACATAAAAGTCGGCAATACTGCCATCTTGTTGTAAATAAATGGAAATGCATGCCGGTGGAATTCTCTGTGGAATCGCAGTGAGTGAGTAATTCTTCAAAAAGTAATTCAAACAGTCTCTGTCTGATTCGACTGAGGAATAGATAACTCTCTTTCTGTGTAAATAATAGACGGAATAGTGCCGCCATTCCGTATTATGGTATACCCTGATGATTAATGTACCTGATTATGTTATTATAGACAGTTGAAAATTAAAGAGTGTGACAGTAGAAAAAGCCATGAATCTTCAACAGTTCTTGCCATATTAAAAATACCAACTGTTGCAATTTCTCATTGGACAAAAACTGAGCATAACAGAAAGAACCCAGTCCATAAGAAACAGATAACAGTGTTAAAAAGTTACTGAGCTTAAACAAATTAATACATTTAATGCATTTCAAGCCTAAGTTTTAACTTGTGCCATAAAGTTCTTAGACAGGAATTAATCAATACGATACAAAGTTTCATTTGAAAGATTCATTTGATTGCATTTACATTACATTTACATGTATACAAATGTACACAAAATGTATACAAATAATGTCAAGATGGTCTAGGTGAATGGTAGAAATCTTTTAAAAAAGGTGCCTAAAAAACTTCTACCAATCTGGAAGTGATTTCTGGCCTCACCTCTCTGCGCACCATACTGCACTCCTGTCTGTCCAGCAGTATGTTGAGCACCGTGGCCCACAGGCCTCCTGAGATGTTCTGGCAACTGGCTGATAGCGCCACACAGCCTCTCTCCAGCGAACTCAGAGCCGCGCCCACAGCCAGACTGGCACAGCGGACCTGAAGCCAGACAAACACACACGCACTCACTTACACCCAACACATGTGCTTGGCAGTGCTAACTGTCATGGGCTCTTTGGCATCCATCGCTGGCACAGATCTGTGATCATCATGGCCCTTATTTTCAGAGCTCAGCATCTGCTATGCTAAAGAGAGGCCTGGACACGCACGGGTGCTTGGGAGAAATGTTCAGAAAAGGCAGCCAAGGAAAAGGTTTCCATAAAATAATAACATCTAAATTTTACATTGTCCGTGACTATATACAGCACCAATGTTCTACAAATGTTCAGAAAAGCAATGGTTTAAAATCTAAAATATTTAACAATGACTGCAGATTTCAGTAAATAATAACTTGTCAATGTTTCAAGACAGTGTGAAACTTAGAATTTTTGGTCTTTTGAACAAAATATTTAAGAAACCTTTTTACTCATTGACAAAACATGAGCAGGGTGAACTCATGCCTAAATGGTTTTTAAAACCATCCTTTTGGATATTGTCACACTGAATTAACCAAATTAAGCAAACAAGACATACGGAAATTTGTTCTGTTGTTTTATGAATGAAGCCAACTATCTGAATGAACAACCAGTTTAAAAATAAGAATGTTTTTTTACATGTGTATGTCTTACCTCAGGGTCACGATCCACCCACAGTGGAATTAACCAGGCCAGGCCGAGCTGGGCAGCACCCTGTTCATCAGAACTTTGATCCCGGCCCAGACACCACAGAGCTATCCAGTCCTTCAACACACACACACACACATCATTTTAAGCTCATATCACATCACACTCATATCATGTTACACTCAAACTCGTATCATTTTAAGCTTATTACATTTATTTGATAAAGTAACTATTAATTTAGTATTAAACTTGTTTCTAATAACAGATTATTGAGTTTTTGTTAATGATCAGAATCTAGATAACTTTTCCACTTAGCCAACAAACAAGCGTGTTAGCAACCTCTTTCAATCTACTTTTTTAAATCACCTAGAACATTTTTGAGGACATTTGATGTTAAATATTTTAGCATTTTTATAAATCAACATTACATTGTATTTACCCTGCTTTCTAGATAACACCACTGTACAATGAATAACCCATTTTAGACAATCAGCTTATTCCTACAATTCAGACAAAAAAATTGGCAATTCTGACCTCATTTTCACTTTCCTTCATCATCTCATGTGACAGGTGAAGCAGGCAGATAACTGCGTTCTTTGTCACTCCTTTTCCCATGAAGGACATTGAGTTTCCTCCCAGATCTATGTAGAATGAGGAAATGACCTGTGCAATGCAGTTAAACGAGGACACCATCTTAATTAGCTGTCAGGACAGAGTGAAGCCACTTTCACAATAGTGTCTGAGAGATGAATAGGGGTCATTTGAGTTTCAATTATATTTGCTGCTTTTCACCAAACCAGCTTGTAGACTTAAGTAGAACTGACAAAAACAAGGACAAATAAATTATTTTTCAAAGGTAATAGGATATAACTGCCTTCCAGCATCACCAAAGAAGAATTATGGGTTATGATGAAGTGTAATTGGGTTATAGAGAGATATGAATGCCACAGTAAATTAGCTACAGCTGAGACTCGGGCTGGTTAGTCTATAGTGATTAAAGTGTTTGCGAACTTGAATCACTTGGACTTTGTGTGTGTGTGTTTCTTGTGTGTGAAATGCATTTTGTCTGGCTCAGAGCAGCAAAAACCTGTGTAAAATGGATTGTAATCTGTGTAAAATGGATTCTAGACTGCGAAACAGGTACTTAAATCAGATAGTACACGTGTGTGTATTTACATACTTCCAAGAGGCCACTAAGGTATTTGAGGCAGACCGATTGTGGCTCCATGTTTGGTGCACGTGTGCTCCAGCCGGGCAGGGCCGTCACATGGGCCATGGTCCTGAGCGTGCGCTCCAGAGAGGGCAGACCATAGAAGCGTGGGGCATCGGAAAAACGCAGGCACTGTAGCAGGCGTAGCGACAGCTCGGAAGCAAACGGGCCAGACAAAACCTCACACATCCTTAAAGACATGCAAAAAGAAAGAGAAATTAAAACATATAAGTTGTGCAAAACATGACTAGGGTTGCTATGTGACTAAAATTTTCTGAGTGAAATCAGTGCGTCGCTAAGGGGTTGCTAGGTAGTTCTACGTGGCCAAGGGGATAAAGAACTGGGTTGGTAACCAAAAAGGTTCAGGTTTAAATGCTGCAAAAGCCAAAAAAGTTTGAATCATAACCTTTGTGTCAAAACTGTACCACAGTTGTGAGGTAACAAACAATTGTTCATCCAACGTTACACCATTTTAATTTATGTATGACACCACAGGATACCAAGTACCAAAATTCTGGAACGCTGCTGATGACTGTTCAAAGGACCGTGTTTATGCTGTTTCCTTTTTTTTTTTTAAATACTTTGCTTGTAAAGTAAATTGACCATAACGTCAAAAGGCCCACAACAAGCACAGAGACAGAACAGCTTCTGAAATGAAAATGTATGCAAGCAAAGGCCTTGATAAATCAGATTTGCATTACACAGTGGGTGTCTTCAATTTAGAGAACCTCAAGGAGTTCTTGTAAATTATTCCATAAATAATGAAATTAAATCAAAAGCATCATTAGATTTGTATTTTTCCCAGATGGCAGGTAAAGGTACACGTCTCCCTGCGAGGGTAGTAAAAATTGTTATGCATATAAAAGAAGAGCGGGAACAGAGAAAGTATTTTTGGAATAACAAATCTGCCTTGTCTGACTAAATGGTCTCAGTGAGTTTGTTTTGAGGAGCAAACAGATGTTGTTGAGTGTGTTCACGGCCTCATTAACCACAGGTGTACACTGAGCTCAATAGCAACTACAGATCTTTAATACACTTCAGTCTGAAGTTTTAATTAAAATGCACAGCGTCTCAAAACCAACCATCTTTAAACAAGACACATCAAAGAGCCAGTTCATGTCTTTAATCAATACAAAAAAAAATCATGACTTGTCAAAGCCGTGGTGTAGTGGTCAACATGTACTGAAAGAACGAGCCTTGGTTCAAATCCAACCTCTGACATGTCTCTATACCTTTCTCCTTTTTTTCTCTCTTTACATAATGGAGACGTGGGCTAGAGGAGCTAGTGAAGATAGAAAGAAACTTTAAATTCTATAGTCTTCAAATGGGACGAGGGCCAAGGCGCTACTCAGGTGGCACAGTGTGTGTGGGTTCTAAAGATAGAGCTGGCTGGTGGTTGACTGCATGGGTTAAAAAAATATGAGTGAGTCAGTAAGTGTGATTTGGTTGCTAACTAAGTCAGTGAGTCATTGTGTGCACAGTGTGCCGAATTTGTGAGTCACTGTCTCGTGTTTGTGTGTTACTTACTCACTGTGTGTGTGTGTTACCTGTCAGAAGTGTGTGTCAGGCAAAGAAGCAGAGTGTTGAAGAGTCCTGTCAGTTCTCTTTGTAGCCGGTGACTGAGGTGGGCCTGGAGCTCATCGGCTTCTCCCTGCGACTGGATCTGTGTGTTTGTCTGCGGCTCAACACTCAGCAACAAGTTTAGTAAGGTGTGGGACTCCTACACACACAAACACACATACGGTTTATCAATCTGATCTGTCAAATACAGCCACTCAGTGCCATGAGACACAATTCAAAGTCACTGTCTACCACAGAAAAAAAAACAACAAACCAACACAGTGTTTTTGTAGTTAACCAAATGGTTGCTTTGGCGTTAATAGGCTGTTCTAAGTAAAAACTAGGCTGTTTGTGACTTACGTGGGTAGTTGCTAAAGTGTTTGGTTTGGTTGTTAGACAGTTGCTATGGTGTTTTGTGTGGCTCTACTGTGTTCTGGTTGGCTGCTAGATAACTGAATGGCAGCCTCCAGGTTTTCTGGCTTGTTGCTAGGACACCAAGATACCAAGATACAGTTGCTAGGGTGACATAATTATTCCAAACTACGTCTGGTGCCCCTTTTCGATATACTGGAAGTCTAAGAGTTTTTTTGCATGTTTTTAATTGCTTTGAAGTCTGATTACATCATTAGAAAAGTAATAGTTTGATTTTCATCAACAGGCCTCTAATGAATAAGGTATTGATCAGGTCTATAGCACAAGTTACATGCTGAAGATTTGGGCAGAGGAATATCAGCCTCTGCAAGCATCACTAAACAAAAAAATAAATAAATTCACTATTGTAACTATGTGCTCCATTTAGAAAGCACAGATGTTTGAGCTCCATTCTAGCAGCTGTGCATTCACTCTGCATTTCCCCACCTGGCGTTTCATCAAATCCTGCTTTCTCTGTTGAGCATCAAGGCACTTGTGTACACACACACAATGCGTGCGCGCATTAATGCAGCAGGGCAGGAAGAGCAGCTAAAACTTTGAGACAATGCAGCCATTAATTCCAGGTGTGAAAAACATAAACAGCCTCTGTCAAGGAGTAACAACCGTTGACAAACGCTCTCCGTTAGCAGCAGTAATGTGATATTAATGCAGTTCTATTGCTCTGCAGTGATTTATTTCTGCCGTCCTAATAAATACACCACACTGTGCTCATTTAAAGTGTCTGGTGGGGGGGGGCTAATTTAATTACAAAGGTAGGATGAATTTCTTTATTGTTTTGCAAGTGCTGTAAGGTAATCGCAGACAAAAATTAAATGCTTATCCATTACAGATCTAACACAGTTATGGTATTTGGCCCGGGTTTGTTCAGGAATACCTGGTTTAGGAGCAGTTCTAAAAGCCACTTCAGGTCCTGGTGGTCTGATTCAGACTGATTCTGCTTGAAAAAGGTGTTGAGGAATGACACAATGTCCACCAACAGCCTCTCATCTTGACGGCAGGCTGGACGTACCATGAGAAATCTACCAGATGAATAAAGCAGGAGGGAAAACTGTGATATTAAAAGGTTTAAAAAAATTCTAATTAAGTTACAACGTCATCCTACCACACACAATTTGTTTTCACTACAACAGAAGTATATGACATTTGGAGACTTTAAAAGGCCAATATATTTTTGTAAAAGCACGTACAATAATTGTTCTGTAAAAATGCCAACAGACATTATAAACACATACAGACAACAGCAGAGAGCCAAAATTTTGTTGTTTGAAAACAAAATTCTGGGAAGTTACCTGCTCAGTAATTCAAAGGTTAAATCACTTCCTGTCTTGGTGTCCTTGCACAGACATAAAGTTACCAGGTTTACATGCCTAATTGATGTTATGTCATTGCTAACTACAAGGTTAGTACATTTTCCTATGACGTGTCATGTTAACAATGAATGTAGTCATGTTAACTATAGCAAAAATGAATTTGCTATAAACAATGTGTATTTTAATCTTTACTGCCTAAAATGTAAATGCCTTATTGTTACCATAATTTTTGCTTTAAAAAACTGATGTTTTTTGTGGTAATTGAAATATCTCACAAATGCTGTCGATTGAGCTTATTTAACCTGAACCGGCAGTGTTCCTTATACAGAACAAGATGACTGTTTCTTCTGGTCCGTGTCATTTCTGAGATCTGTTTTCTAAAAGATAAACTGTTATTCTGCTTTGGGTCTGGAATCTGTCAGCTCATTTGTTGTTCAGGGTTGTGATATGCAAGCGCACTCCATCAACCTCATGCAAAGTCACGCTTGGCGATCACACATCCGAGATACAGACCAAACACATCTATATATCAAACACAGAAGATGGCAGTGTGTACCTCTTCACCACTGCGTGCCAGCTGAGGGTTTGCAGGACGCTCTTGTTGCTCTGAGTGGTGGATTTGAGGGCCAATCGGTCAGCGAGAAGGTACAGGTGCATTCTGGTTATAGCAAAGGTCACGGCGTTGTGCGAACTGGCATCATGGACCGCCCGGATACAGTCCTGAAAACCCGATCTAACGTCGCTTATTCGTAACACCACAGCCTGAGATTCAGACAGCACCAGGTCGCTGTGAAACCTTGACATGTGAAGATGCAGAGAATAAGATTTCATGCTATTTTTGGGGGGTGAACTGTCCCTTTAAGAAGGCCAGACAGATATAATTCTAAGCTTAGTTACAAAACAGCCACAGTAGTGTATTAAAAAAGGCACAAATTCTGACCAAAAATTCTTGGGCTCAATAAAATTTAAATCCTTAAAAAACAAAACCCATAAAAACTAAATTAAAGACAGGACAGGATTTTCCAGAAACATTTTTGTTATGCTGGTTGATAGTCTCTTCACATCCTGATAGCAATCACTAAATTATTATATTATTATATATTATTGTATTATACTTTAGAAGCTAACTTGCTATGGCTAGCATCACCAAATGCAAAAAAAGTTTTCAAAAGATCCTGATTAAAACACTGAAACTCATACACACACTTGATACACACACTTGAAACTCATACACGTCACTTGAAACTCATACACACAAGTAAATCCCACTTACTCAGGTACATCACTCCTAAAGCCTCTTAGATGCTCTAGTAGCCCATCTATCCCAGAATGCCATGCTCTGTTCCAGGTGATCTGCAGAGCCTCCCAAGCAGGCTTCAGACTCAGCAGGTCTGAGTACGGAGGGACAACTGAACAGTAGGGACTCACCGCATAGTGTGAAGGAGCTTGAAATGGCAGATTATACCTGTGAGAGAATATGAGATTCATTTCTTATACAATTAATCCTTGACACCTCTAAATGTCAGTTTATAGGCAAATTAAATTGTATATTTTAATGCACAGCTAGAGCATTTTTATAGATGTAATTTACCTTCGTATAACAGAGGCAGGAAGTGAGAACGGAGACAAGGCTGTTTCTGAGCCTGCTTTATCTGAGCCTGCTTTATCAGTCCTGATCAAGTAACAAAGATTATTAATTGTAACATAAGCCATTTCATTAAAAGTCTGTTGTTACTTTCATTTTCTGTTTGACAATGCAGATGGTAAAGGACATATATGTGACTGTGCATATAGATCTATGATGTGAGGTCATACAACAAGACAAAAAACATACCAAACGTCCATTCGTGCGATTTCATCAAAGAGTAGAACAGACATCAACGCAGCAGCCTCGCTTACATCACCTTGGTTTTTCTTTATTAACAGAGAGGCTTAAAAAAGAATAAAAACACTGTATGAATTGCATATTTACTACATTAAAAACAGGGTCAGTTAACACATTGCAGTGATTTTAAAGCTCAAGAGTGAAACAGCTGTCTTTGCATATTAACATGGGAAATGATGAAGCATTTTAATCAGAAAAATGTCCATGCGATGGCTTTAAAGACCACATCCCGGGAGCAAAGCAGAATAAAGCATTAAAACAAAAAAGAGCCAAAACAACACAGCGCATTTGTTATATACTAATAAAGAGAAACAAAACAAAAAAACTAATAAAAAAAAATAATGGAAAAAGTCCTCCAGACGATCACAAACAACCAAACGCTTACAAACAACACTAGAATTGCTTAGATATGTCTGGAAAGTTAAAGGAACATCTATAAAAATTATATTTGCCACATAATCCTACAGAACTAGAAGGGCCGTTTATGAGGTTGCCCGTTTACAGCTAAACAGCGGTAACTACTGTAATGAAATTCAACTTTATAACTACAGAGAGTTGAATGAATTACGGTAGGAGAGTAAGGGGATGTCTTGTTCCGGCAAAGCAGATTGTACCTCTGAGCAACGTGATGAGAAGAGACGTCTGTTGAGCCAGGCTGTGACGCAGTGAGGGGTCTTCAAACAGCAGCTTTCTCAGCATGCACACGCTGGGTTCCAACAAGCAATCCAGGCTCTACATAATGATAAAGAACCTGAATGGAACACCTTCTAGTGTCAAAACATCCCTGCAGAACACATCCAGAACATGGGCTGAGGCGTTCTAGGCCTCTCTGAAGTAGAAAACAAACTACACTGTATTAATTGGGGTCTTTGTAATCTAAAAACCACACAACTGCAGTAAACCATCGCACTTCTAAGTTGTTTAGAGAGGTGTTATTCCACAGTTACCACATTGTAAGAGAAACGTCAAAACAAGCCTTCACAACCGAGTCTAGAAGTGTTTACATAGTCAACACAATCACGCTGCAGTCATAACATTCAGAGTGAAACCACAAACAGCCTCAGAGCCAAGCAGTCACAACAAGCGACCGAAACGACATCGTAACCGACGGCGACGGCTAACTAGGCATCGCAAATGGAGCCGTCGTATCCGATTCTGCTTGTGGCGTAACTGCCAGACCATTTCTGTGTGCAATCCTCCCTAATTAGCCACATTAGCAGGGCAGAATACTGCATTCAACTTTTAGCCTGGGGATGTGCTGATCATACAACTGTAGAAAATTAGGACTGACTTATTCCTGACTGACATCAGTATCTAATGTTGCATGTTCAGGCTTCAGCTGTCTGTGTGTTCTTTGACTGCATTCATGACAACTGGCTCATGAACGAGAGAGAATTTGAGCCTTACCGCTGCATTGTTGTGGATGCTGTCTGTGATGAAGGATATAAGCTTGTCTGTCAAACCCAAGGTCTTTAAAACAGCATGCATTGATGAATCTGTAAAAATATATGATGAAATATACATTTCAGAAAAAAAGAATGACTAAAATATGAAGTCACGGATGAGTAGATGCATGGATGCATGAATGGATGCATGAATGAATGCATAGATGGGTAAATGCATGGATAAATCCACTAGCAGCATGGATGCATGGATGGATGGATGGATGGACAGATGGATGCGTAAATGGATGAATGGATGCATGGATGGATACCTTGCAGAACAATAGCCAGCTGTTCAGCTGCAGATCGCCGTAAAACTACATCTACAGTCTCTGATGTGAGAATATTGTACAGCTTATTTACAGACTCCACCTGCTCAGGGAGAACACAGCACCATACAGAGAGAACAGTATATCAAATAAACTAACCAGACTGGGAACAGAGAAGCATAATTAACACACAGATAAATATTCCCCTAGCAGTTTTTTCAGTGATTTGGAGAAAAAAACTGACAATATTTGTAAAAACTATTCTTATTTGCATTTTCTGATCTCAGTGCCTGTTGTCAAATGATGAGATCATGACAACTATATTTATCAATATTGCAGTCTGTTATTTTGCCAAACACAATCCAATGTGTTTTAAAAAAGAAACAATGTTTCAACCCAGTGTTTTTAAAAAAGCTCCAATGTGTGAATTGCAGATTCTTTACCTTCACATATGATTTTTCTGCATTACTCAACTTGATGTCAACACATTTATTGAGTACGTAAAGATCTGGTAAAGCAGACAGTGTGGAGCTGTCCAGGGCTGGTCTGGAGACACCGGCACCTTCAGCACTGGTCAGATGTGGCAGCAGATGCTGGACTGCTGTGGTCCTCACACTAAAACAACAACGAGTATGTTCAACTGTATGTAGTCATGAGTGAAAGGTGAAAAACCCAACCAAGGTGGCAGAAATCCACCAAAACATGTACGTAGCAAACAAACAGTCAGATACCTGCTGACTTTGGGCACTTTGCAGCAGAGAACGGCAAACAGGCCGTGAATGTTGAACTCACGTGTGATGCTTCAAGAACAGAAGCCTGAGGGCGGCCCGTAGCCTGGCTGTCAGAGAACACACCTCATCTCCCTTATCGGCAGATGGCTCACTTATCAGCAGGATGCAGTTTCCCAGGACGTCATCTGTGGCTGCGTAACTCTAATACACATAAACGCATCAAGACTTAACACGGCCACACCAGACAAAAGACTTGCAAAGAAAATCCAGCTGAGCACGACGATAAATAAACACGCAACGTCCGAAGCGCATTTTACTTTCCCTTTATTGACAGAACGAACCAATTACCCAGTGTCCTCGGCAAAACATGCATCAAACGTGATGACCTTGACAAGATTTATGAATATTCAACGACAGCCCCCTCCCCGCCCACTCAACCCGAACGAGCCGTTTTAAAAAAATAAACGCATCTTTGCAAACTGAAAATCATAAAATAACCTTGTTTAAAATAGAATTACTTTTCCGCCACGGGCGTCTTGCGAACACGTTAATATTACATTGAATGTTCTACTTTCCCAGTTTGACGGTTATACTGCGTATATTTGTGTGTGTGGCCAGAGAAAAAGAGTGTGCACCTGTAATACAGGAATGACCACGTAAAGTGCCTCATTTAATCTGCTCCAACTTGCGTCTGTCATCATCAATCGTCCCTTCAGCAGATAGAGCAGAATATCCTTGGCAGCACAGCTCACCTTTGGATCAAACACACACTCAGTTGATGGCTCTATGATATTGCACTTAGAAACAAGCTATCTCATTCAAATCCAGCAGTTAAGGTCTGCCACCAATAGCGAGTGGTGATACGAGGTCGTTTTCAATGTCAAACATTAGTTTGGCATGAATCCAGCACCACATTAAACTTAGAGCATGGCTGTATTACTTATTAACAAGCTGTATATTGGTATATCAAGATATTTCTACAATGTGTATTACGCTGGGGCCTGCTGGAAACAGGAAGCTGAATAATTCACCTCTCTCGCTTGGTCTTGAAGGCCAAACATGCTGATCTCGTACAGGACGCGCGAGTGAAGCAGGAAGTGCACGCCGCCGCAGACAGATGAAGCGGGTTTGGCGACGTTTTGAACTCCCAAACATTCCTGTGGGGATGAGAGAGGCAAAATAGGGTGGCAGTATTACCGTCAACAGAGGTCAGAGTTCACCGGCACTTCATGTGGAGTGTAATAGAATTGCAGGGAAATGTAACCACAGTTTAATATATTGTACACGTACACACCCATTATCAAGGGTAATGGCATTATACCTATTCCATAAAGTACTGTACTTCAAAATACTACACTCGCTGGAGGACATACCGGGTCAAAACCGGCTTCAACTATTTATGATGGTCAACCAGCTCATGCGGTGTATTAAAACATGGGTAACCAGCTTAACCAGGCTATCTGATTATTTAGGTTGACTAGTTAATAATAATTGTAACCGGTTTTTGTAATAGTGCTTTAATTAACAATAAAAATATTTGGGGAAAATTGTGTCTCTTGGAACTGATGTGTGTTTTAACATTCTTAACAAAGTCACCACCTGCTTAGCCAAAGCAGTCTAGCAACTCTAACCAGGCAGATTAACATGACCTTCCAGGTCAACCTCTGCTCTATCAGTGGGAAGACATGATGATCAACAACCTAAACAAGATGGAACCAGATAAAAAATAGTTCTGACCAGCTAGGAACAATGTAAAACAAGTTACCAGAATCCGGTTTAAGCTGGATTTTGTGTTGTTGTAGTCTTTAAATTTTCCTACTGTCACTTTTCTATTTTTTCTGCCTCAAAAGGCCCCAGCGCCCAATTTCCACAGTACAGCTTGTACCTTCAAAATGCTCAGAGTGCAAGAGTAGGTTTCCACCTTCACCGGGGACAGAGGATGAGACAAAAGCTTCAGAAAGATCTTCTGACTCTCTGACTGCAGCAGTGGGCTTGCCTGTTCAAACTTCCACCTACGAAGAGACACAATTTTTACAGATTTTCATACAATGACACCTCTACCACAGCGCCAGGAAAGCAGATGTCAACGGAGGTTTAATCGTTTCCATAATTGCAACTTACAGGTAGGAGCAAATCTGGACGCATTCCTTCACCACCGGTAAGTGCTGATGGTACGGAAAAGCATCAATTGCTTGGTCAGCAAGATCCAAAAGTTCATGCCAATTCTTCTCACCCTGTAAAAGCATTTCATAATTTACCCGCCTTTCCCAGTTTCTGCAGTTTTTTTGTGCTCCTTTATTTTTAAACACAAAAGTAGACATTTTGAGGAATCTTTATGCAGCAATTTTCATAATGACAATGTCAAAAAGGTCCAAAAACCCCCCACAAAAATGTGCTTTATAGTTTAAACCGCAGTTTCAAAATTTACTTTTAATTAAATGGCACATTTCAGTGTTTTTTCCATTATTTTTGGACTTTGTCATGTGTTTGCCATGTCAGTCTATGGCAAAAAAAAATACTTTTGTGATTGACAGCAACAAATATGTAACAAGAGGGCGAGTAAATAATTACAGTATTTTTATTTTTATGTGAACTCATCTCAAGACAATCAATCGTTCAAGGTACAATATTTTACCTCAGCCTGTGCGTCCTTTAAAAAGATGCATGTCGACTCCATACAAGTAGATACGCGAGACACCCTACGATACAGGCTGTATCTTTCAAAACAAGCCTGTTCTAGGTAAGCCACAGCTGACTCGTGTATAATGGGGTACGCCACACTGAAAGATGTATCAAGACATATAAGAAATAGGGCAGCCACTGTGCTTTCTGGAAGGATCTCTCCAGCCTGTATGGAGACAAAATGCATGCAAGTAAGAGTAAATCAGCTTACAAAGAGTTAATAAATACATATATACAATAAATAAATACGAATAATTTTGTCCATAATTGCGCTGCTGTCCTTAGGTCAACGCCATAACTGAACAATTGACCCGTTCATAGTGACGTCTGGGGTTTTTCACACTCTCATTTGTTATAATAATGACCGTGAAGGACGCGGCCATATGTCCATTCAGCGACGTGGCTTATTAATGTCTAAGAATGGAACAGCCATATGCTCACTCACCTTCTCCACAGGTAACAAGGTTTGCAGGAGACGGATTGTAAATATGGCAGTGCTCGTGAAGACCGTTCTGTGGTGGATCAGAGAGGATCCCGGCTGTTCAGAGGTCATGCCATGATGGTAGCACAGAACATCTCCCAACATCTCTAAACATGCCAGTAATTTCTCCCTCTGTTACAGAAGAGAAAGAACACGTTAATTCTACAGCACAAGTGGAATAATGATCTTATGGCAACATCCTGCCAGTAGGGGGCAGCAAGAGCCCTGTGCATTTCAAAGAAAGTTCTTTAAATGACAGTTTTTCAAGGTAAAACGCCATGAGCATGTATTAAAGATCAATGAGGGAGATAGACAGGCATTAAAATATACATAATTATCTGCAACCGGGTTAGATCGTCTAAGTTCACATACAGTAAGCAGAATAAGCCTGTTTAAAAATATTTCTAGAGGTGGTAGAAAAACAGTTGGGGGGGGGGCAACTTGAAAAATAATTCATCCTTTGTATGGATATAATGAAATGCAGGTGGGTAATTTTAGACATTATCCTCTGAACTGAATAAATAATGGTAAACTTTGCAGAATTATTTTGCATACTGATATATATCGAGTGTCTACATTACTAGTAATAGTTTACAACAAGGTTGTTAACGTAATAGTAAATACAAATAATAAATAAGAATTGCACAATTTTTGTTAAATGCATTACTAAAATTTTCAGTCTTCAAATGTGCACATTACAATAGTAAATACATTGATGAGACTATCAACACAATTACTCTAAAATGCTTTAAATGAACAATAAAGCGGAAATGTGTTGTTGGTGTCATTAAACACAAACAGCAAAAATAATCATTGTTTGCAATCAGGTTTCCTGAAGTCTGTCTGACAGTGGTCAACTCAAACCGTCAGACTTGCTTTGAACTCACAAAATTGGTTGAACTATTGTTGTGGTGTAGGGCTGTTTAAACAAGCACAACATTTGATAGAACAACACAGTCAGTGTTTACACTTTTCAGAAAAATTAACCTTCGAAAGGCTTGCTTATACAATAGTTGTCTTGGCATATTATACATTATTAAATGCTGTAAAAAATAATTGTTCGTTATTAGGTTGTAACATCCAATGCATAAAGTACCGTTAACATAAAACTCATTTTAAAATGCTAATTTTGTGGAGAAAAACACCAGCTCTGCGGTCAGGAGCAAACAGGGACGTTTAAGTGGCTCAACTGGCTTAGAAAACAACCGCAGTGCAATGATTGATTTGCGCCCATAGCTTAACGTTGTACGATGACCATCTGTCCCTCAGAGTGACCGAAGTACTGCGGACGAAAGGGCGACAGGTGTGTTTGTACGGACATCAGCCTCGTGGCTTTGCACGGCAAAGTAGGGCTGTTGAAGACACTTGCCAGCTCTGTCGCAGTGAGGCCGTGCTCGTCCCACACCTCCGGGGCTACACTGTCTCCCAGAACCCCCTGCGCGGCCGCCAGCATCTCCAGCGCTCGCTGGAAAACCTTCAGGCTCTCTTAAAGGGCGAAATGAAGAGAGGAATTTGAAAAAGATGGATGAATTTTGGAAGCATGTGTTTGATGAGGACAGCGGCAGATGTGGGGGGTTTTGAGAGGTCTCTGACCTGTCTTCAGGAGAGGGAGAGCGTGCTCTACAGCCTCCACGCCGAATTTAGCCAGGCTCCACTGCTGCAGCTGTAGCTCCAGTGAATCTTCCGTCTCCATCTCCGGGGGGAGCTCCAGGTGGGGCTGCGGCAGGGGAGACTGCTGGGCTGGCCTGAGGGGAAGCCCTCTCTGACTGCTGCTACTGCTGTACACAGTCAAAAAGAATCCCTAATTGCTAAAGACACGGATGGCTGTGAGCAACAATAAAAGATTTAAAATACAGATTTTACTACATTTAGTTTCTCTTATCGTTTGATATATTTTCCAGCATAAATCTAAATTTAGTGAATCTAGTCTTAACAAGTCCAGCTTTTTGCCCAACCTGTCACTTTAGAATTAAGCAGGATGTTTTTGCTTAAAGCTTATATGTAAATGAGCTTGCTTATGATTGGCTAAGCTCCCCACCGATCCCGAATACATAATTGTTATGTATATGCAGCGATGGGCAATACAAACAAAAAGTGCATCATAAAATTTTTACAATTATTGTGTAAACATACCAGCTTGCTTACCATTTATTGTCTCTCATATGTGAGACATTTAAACTTGCACTTCCATATTTTTTCTCATAATGCAAAGTGATTTAAACTGTTTTCTGGTAGTTATGATAGAAAGGAAGTTTTGTAAACCTAGAAGAGGCAGCATCTCCATCCTGGCCATCACCGCGGACCCGCTGACCGGGCCGTCCCACCACAGAGGGTCTGGGAGAGCATTCCTCTGGAGTAGAGACCCCGGAGCGCTGCGTTCCCCTCACTTCCTGAGAGTATGAGACAGAGGAATTCTGAGACACAGGATCTAAAGGGGCGAGACAATGAGACAGAGACAATTTAGAGAATTTACTACATAAAGAAACTCCTCAACAAGTTTAAAATCACATTCAAAAACAGACCATTGGCTAAACAAAATAAAAAAATCTTTGATTAACCCACTGTATACTAAGTAACTGTATCCAATATGGATACGGTTGGATACCTTGTTTGGCAGAGTGGAAGCTGGGATCCCTGTAGAAGCGCAGACGGCTCCTCAGGTTTCTACAAAGCTGCTCCAGACAAGCCAATGCTTGGAATGTCAGAAAACTGACATCAGCATCCGTGTTCAGACTGAGAAGTGACAGGAGACTCTAGGGACATAACGATATATAAAGTAGAAACTGATGTTATATTTGGTCTTGTAAACATGCTATGACCTACATACAGACACAGATGCAGATCAAACACGTTGATTTTATTATGCAGCCAATGCACTGATGAATTGTGAGCAACAAGTAAATAGGGTCAGTTTTTACATTAGGTTGACTTTAAACTGTTGAATAGTGATTGTTTAATCAATTAGGCACTAACTAAACAGCCACCTGATAGTGACTTTTAAGTTGTGTAATTTGTACCAATTTAAAATTCACAACCTCTCCAGTGGTACTAAAGTCAGGGCAATGAATCAGAGTTGATTCAATAAACTTAATTGGATTGATCAACTAGAGTCAGAATCTGTGAAACCTTCAATTCTTTAACAATTATACAAAAGACCAAGAACATTAGGAGCAGATGTTAAAGGTGAATGAAATAAATGCTCCACAAACACCTTAATTCTGGCATTTAACAGCAATGAACCATTTTCATTGAGGGCATTTGAATTAGTTGACAAATCCTTGAGAGACAATCTCAAAGGTATTTATGCCAACACATTTTATAAAACTACAGCAAAACTAAGTTAGCTTTAAATGCCTGTACTAAAAAGGCTAGCATGGCTAGTCATCACAGCACAGCCCAAGACACAAGACTGTCATCTCAATACTTTCCAGACATAAACTTATTCCATAACCAATCAGATGTGACGGCATTGAATTATAAAAATGGAACTGGAATTATGGAACCTACAATATCAGATTCATCAATGTCACTTATGACAGCTTATGAGAAACCAACAGATCTGATCAGAAGGTAATAGAATTCAGAGACCTAAGACAGAAATTATATTTATATCTTACCTGAACTGTACTTGGCCTTTGCAGGAAGATTTCAGCAGGGAAGTCTTGCATGATGACATCACGGAGAAGCTCACAGGTGGTCCTAACTAAATTGCGGTTGTCGCTTCTGAGGGAACTAAGGATTGAGTATGTGACAAGTTATAAGACTGATCTGTGAATAAGACATTAGACAGTATTTGTAGTAAAATTACACTATGAAAAAGGCACAAATACCTTTCATTTGATGACAATATATGTCGATCGGTTGTGTTCAAAGACAGCCACGGAAAAACAGAGAACTTCAGGCATCTTACAGACGTGTTAACTGCAGGGCAAGATATACAACTATATAAAGATCTTGAGTAATACCACAAGTGCAAAGATTTCACATATAGGCAAATATACAGTAGAATAATCAAGGCTAAAAAACAAAGACCCAGTGGCTAAGGAATAGCCTTGATGATAATGGAACCATTATGTGTCCTGTAGGACCAAGGCTGTCTCATGTCTTAATGTTCATTGTTTTCTATGAAGTAAAGCACTTTGTTGGTGTGAACTCTTCTTATTTAAACACATTACTTAGGTAGCTAACCTAGTTTAACCCATTATAACCGAGTTTACAAAATAGAGGTATAATAGGTTGAAAATTATAAATTGTGTTTTTTGTAAAGGAACTTTAATGTTTATTTATAAAATACAGATAACCAAAATTTGTTGACATACATATATTAAAACAAAATACAATTTTAATTAATCATGTTTGTGGTTGTGCAAGTAAAAAATTAAATATAGTAAAATGTTTATGTACTTTATAATTTTTACAGTCATCTATATTACACAATCAATAAGTTGACAGACCCCTAAAAGTTAGTTTAACAAAAAGTTATTTGATATTTGAAAGCTGATGTCACCCACCTGATACTTTGGGGTCTGGAGCATCTGTCTGCCTGGGTTTAGCACACTGGAAATATCCCCTAGCCGACGAGCCCTCTTCTGAGAACACAAAACCAGCTGTAGTTGAAAACCTAATCAGAAACCAGTACATTCATACTCCTCTCTCCCTCGAACCAGAGAGTGCCCATATGTGCACTCAGAAGGACATGCTACAGCTATTCAACATGCCTGTGTGGTGACCTTAGAAATGGTAATGATGACATCAATGCCTACATCTGTGGAATAAATGAATATAAAATCAACACAACCTTTTTTCATACCTGTCTGCGGCAGGGGAACAGAGTGTTGCTGGTGGGTGGTGGTGGTGGGTGGACAATCAGGTCGGACCTCCGGGAGGTGGAAAAGCTGATCGAAGATGCTGTCTACAGTGGTACGGAGGTGAGCATCCACATTAGGTGAGAGCTGTGTTAGGAATTCGACAGCCCCTACATCCCGTAGCATCTGTGCTCCAGTTGGGTGCTTTGACATGCCATGGAAACCAAAATTAGACACAGCCTGAAACATGCCACCTAGCAGGATAATCTCAGCGTTTCTTTCTTACATCTCTTTGTGTGAGATGTAAGAAGCCTATTAGAAACACTGTTTATTAAACCCTTTAATTAGCATGTCACTTATTGAACCCAAACACTCAAAATTATTTTAAACATTATTCTACCTTGGAGAGTGTACAGATCAACTCCAGAACCTCCTCCTGCATTGGAACCTCAGGAAAATTAAACCATTCCAGGAGGAAAACAAATAACATCCTTTCCTGAACCAGATCGGGAGTGGAGATGAGACCATGATCGAGTTTGCTTCGTATATTTTTAAGAGCCCGAACTCTGATTTCAGCCAAGGAGTGTCCTTAAGGGGGAAAAGTCAGTCTTGTAAAAATACAGTACAGTGTAATGTAAAAATGTACACACTGTAGCAAAAAAAGCTACAATGAATCTGGCATCAAAGTATATATTTGCTTTTGGTTTAATGTAACTAACACTGATTGTATTTAACCACGTCCAGCTTGCAGTAAGTCGTTATATACATAAGCGATTTGCTAAGAAACAAAGAGAGAAGTAGCTAAAACAAACTTTGACAAAGTGCAGCCCGCGCATGGATCAAGACAGACATGCAACATAACTTTAGCTTTTGTATCAATGCAAGTCAATAATATTAACACATGACGAATATTGTGGGTATGAATACATGTTTACAGGCAGTTAATAACTGATCTACACATACAGTTTCACTTTAGCTTATCAAGCTACACAAACAACAGCTGTCTGATACACCGTTAACATTTATAAAACAAGCGATCACCAAAACAAATCATCTCACCGATCTTCTTGATGAGTGATGATAACTCCATGATCTTGTTTCTTATGTAAAACTTAAACAAACTACATTTTCTGTGAACAATGACAGTTAAACGTCACATCCTCGCCATCACTACTAGCAACAGCGCGGGTCTGTTTTCAACTCGCGCGCCACAGTCAGGCACTTCCGGTATATGTCATGAGTCTTTTGCTTTTGTCTCTTCACAACAGCTTGAAATAAACACATATTTTAAAATAAATAAACACATATTGCAAAATAAGTAAATCGTTGCATAAACTTTGTGATGTGTATAGTATTAGATTATTATTATTAGATTAATAGTTTATGTGTAGCTAGTCACTGTATTTCGTGAGGAATATTCTCTGGACATACTAAACTATAAGACGACTTAGTTGTGGATTTATTTATTTGCAAATTATGTTCTATTTTATTAAAAACTATTGTTACTATTGGACACAAGAAGACATATGGGTTTTAATTGTCTTTCTCCAACCTAATAAAAATAAATAACAGAAAAGTGTTGATCATCTTGTGCAGTATTAATATTCATAATCATTAGGGCAGTACATTACTAATCAAAATCAGATGGAAAACACATTTGTCCTCTGTCACTTACCACGTTTAATGCATGGACCAATTTCAAGTAAAAAGATTTGTGCCTGCCTAACTATCTATCAAAATCTAGATGCATTTAATTATCACATTGGAGGATCCCACTGTGTTGTCATATGTCATCGTCCAAAGTGTGAAAATGTTAGTCACCGAATAAATACCACCTGCAGAATCATATGCACAAACTCAGAGTCTTTGCAGTCCAGTTATTATTTAATCATTGCTGTTTGGTAGAAGATCAGCTTGCTGCCAAGACTACCAGAAAATAACATGAAATAAAGATGTCTCAAAAATGCCATTTGTACACTAATCACATCTGAAAATAGATCACTAGACTCATCTCACCGTAGTTAGTAAGATTTACTTTTATTGTGTGTAAACAATGTAGCTGATAATGGTATCAGTGTTGTAATAAACAGTGACATTTACTAGCTGGTAGAAAGATTCACTGTACAAATGCCACCCAAAAAAAAAAATCAATAAAGGATATCTTGTAGGTCATCTCTAGTCCTCCAAAACCCATTTTGTTCTCCCAACAATGATGCACCATATAAACTGGCAAACTGAAACAGGTCTTCTTTTCTTAATCTTAGTATATTTAACACCAAGAGAACATTTAAATACTCAGGAGCACAAGATGAAATAGGTTGCTGGAGGACATTTTGGCCAGAAAGGTAAAATTTGTTCCAGAAAAGTTCCTTTGTGAAGCTTTTTACAGTGAAGTCCAAAAAACACATTTAAATCGCAGATAATCTAGGATTTAAATATCTTATTCACTTAAATTGTTATGCTTGTAATATAATTTGTATTTAAACATTTTTGTATTAAAATATAAAAATGTAACAGAAGTACTATCACTAGTGATTTTAAATTCAGTGTGCAATTAAAAAGATTTTAGAAATTGTTTTTACTGTCTAATAACCTGAAATAAAACTGAATATTGCATCTGTTTATTTCTAAACAATCCTAAAACGATGACAATCTATAAACACGTTGCACTGTCTGATGAGCCTGTAATACACTAAACTGCTTGATTATATAACATGCTGCTTTGACTTCAAAGGGTTCATCTGGATATCACAAGATGAGTTTTCCCCGTCTGTCATTAGTCTTTATATCAGAAGTAAGGTCCTGAATGCAGCGAATGAAATATGGTTTAAACACCTAAACGTTCACCATGTGCCCTCCGTGATAGACCCTGCTGGTAATCAGGCTAGATCTGAGATCAGTCATTCAAAGCATTGCAGCCTGCGGAAACAGACTGCACTTTCAGATGAATGTGTCCTGGGTTCAGTATGATTCATCACCTTCACCGGCACACTAGCTTCACTGTCAAAATCACTTTATTTGTCTAAAACACCACTGAGCTGCGGTCTTCTCTCTGACCAGTTGATATGGCTCTCAGCACATCCCTGACCTAAAGACCTTTAGACTGATTTTCCTGGTTTATTTTCCACATGACTGTCTTTTTCTGATATGTGAAACCGCAATATGGAAGGGGATCGCTCGGTTTCCCGCTGTGAGATAAAGTGCTTGGCTGATGAACCAGAGCTATCTTTTTAGCTCACACACTCATTCTCTGACTCATCATGAATATTCTGCATAAAGAGTCCAATATGGAACATAACCCAAACATAGACCTTGGAATCATTTGATATTGCAACATCTAAAGTTGACACTATTTCCTATTTGGTTATTTTGAAAGTCGTTGGATTCTCTATGAGCTGGTTCACTTAGATCTGTTGACGTATGTCCTTTAGATAATATGGGTATTTCTAAGGGCCATACAGTGGAATCTACTTTTGAAAATGCTTTTTTACATTTTTATTTCAAATTGTGTAAGCACAACATTTTAATAAAAATGAACAAATAACAATTTTAAGATATGTTGCCCTTTTGCTTTAATTACAGGATGCACTCAAGCTAACCTCGACAAATTTGTGGAACAAAAAGAAAATAAGACCATTACAAAAAGCATGCAAGCAAGGAAATCTTACATTTTGTACAATCATGTTAACATGGTCAGTTTCCTTTTTTAATTAGTGACTTCGAAGTAGAGCGGAAAGCTTTTTATACTTCTGTTTTATTTATAAGTTTTGAGTTTGTTTTTAAATCCCCAATTTTCAATCTTGACTTAGATTTTTGAACCTCTCTGTGTCAAAGTAAAATAAAAGGCATGTACTCATTTTAAACCACACAATACAACACAAAATACTTTTAAGGCAGGGGATTTTTTCCAGAAACTTTTTCACATTCTGATACCAAGTGGTCTAAATGTATTTATATAAATATAGCTTCTGTGGAGGGCGCCTGACTATATAATGTTTGTCCAATCATTGCATTCGGTATGAATGCAGTGATTGGATATCCTTCTTGTCTGTCAAACTATGTATGCATTTATGTATTGGAGGAGGCTCCCTACCTATCTTTAACGTTACATAAATAAGCTATCATTAATGATACTATACATTCACTCTTTGCATAACACAATCCACAAGTCTTCAAAGCACATTAACACCCGAATGACCCGAAAAGTTAAGCCCAGTCTATGCACAATAATATGTTTTACATAATTAAGTAAATATTAATAGCGTTTTCTATGCGCACTGTGCATATGCTAATGGCATTCAGCTCAGATTCTTCTATAGCTGACTCATTACATTCCGTGCGGCTCCACAGCTGTTTCAGGTGTAATTAATGCAAACTCTCTCGGACTCTTTAAGGACCCTCGATGTGGAGCAAGCTGGGTTTTGAAGGACTAGCTCACAGATCGCCCTTCTTGCATGTTAATGCGCGAGAGCACACGCTTGTCGGTTTGAAAAGAAAGGAGAGCGAGCTAAAGAGGTAAACATGATCAATCCAATAAATGACCCTGGACCGGAGTGCAAGAGACTCTGTATCCAAGTAATTTCAGACAACAAAAACCCAAGTGGTCCCACCGGTACCATCACTGTCTGGCATGGCTGTAATACACGTCTTCCGCTCTACTGCAAGTGTTGAAGATATTAGGGTGGGCACCCAGGGACCTCTGACAACCGCACCCTCTCAGCGAAAACAGTCAAGCTGAAGGACTAAATCAATGTGAGACTCGCTGCAGACATATTGAGCAAATAATTTCTGGCTCACGCAGCTTTCATACAAAGTAGGAAAATCGTACAAGATGATAAATGATCATTTCCTGCTTGTAGCTTTAGAAGTCTTAAAAGCCATAAAGATTAATATGGCTGTACATGTTATTCAGTGATGGAGAATGTAGTGTTCTGTGTCGTACTTCTTTTGAAATCTATCTAATTCACAAACCCTTTACAACTACATTCATGTGTATTTTCTGTTGCCTCCTTCTAACTCTACATGGTAAACTATGGTTTTAATATAGGCTACATCATGCTACATTAACAAAGGGTTTACATTGACAATTGGTTAGGTTAACCCTAACATCAAAAACTAAAAACTTTTAGTTTTTGATTCTGACTTGTCTTTTCAATAAAACAGTGACTGTTCTTTACACACTCTCAGAAGACACAGGTCCTCTCCTACTATCTGAATATAATGTGGTTCAGCTTAATAAGCCCTAATAGGGGCATGTAATTAGACTCTTTGCATAGAGGTTGTCTATGCACAGAGAGCTGAGGCAGGTTCACCACAGCATTTTATTAACTTGACAGTTTAACTTTAAGGGGAAAAAACAATATCTGGCAGTGTGTGGCTCAAATTAGCCCAACAAAAGTAAACACAATTACCCACTTTAAAACAGGACTGACACTAATGAGGCCACCAATGAATTACTTTAAAGTTCACATTTTGTCTTTGATAACGATGCAACGCCAAAAGAAGATAACAACCTGACACAATCTTCAAAAATTAAAGCCTTTCAAAAACAAATCATTTGATGTATTCAAATAAGTACCAAGCCACAAAATATATTATAAAATAAATGTTTGTGTGGGTCTATTAATTTATGTTCCCACTCTATTAAAGAACAAGATTGATACAATTTTGTAAATCTGAATTTTGTTAGGCCATAATTTAAGAATGTTTCAAAGAGCATCTGGCCTCAAGGATCTGACAAAGTCAAACATTTGCTTATTTAAGCAAAACAGATACATATAAAAACAGATACATTTATGGCATAACATTTTAAAAATATCAGAAGTTTTAAGGTAATAGCCTTAAAATTGGAATTTTATGCAGTTAAAAGTACATGATGTTTGTCTGCCTTCAGAACCTCATTACAATATTTATTACATTTATTATAATATTTGATGGCCTAAACATTTATTTGATATTTTTGTTGTCTAATTAATTGATTTGTTCTGTTTACATTTTGCTGAAAAGCCTATAGGCTGTATAATTGTTTGTTTTATTGTGAGAAATTAGTTTATAGTGTGCTAGTTGTCACATGGTAAAAATTTTCAAAAGCTGTTTTGTTGTGAAAAGTATTGGTTTTAAAGGATATGGAAAGATATGTGCTTATACACAAATTAATTTAAAAAAACAAAATAAAAGATTAAAAATGTGACAAAAATAATAATATAATATGATATGATATGATATGATATGATATGATATGATATGATATGATATGATATGATATGATATGATATAATATAATATAATATAATATAATATAATATAATGTCTGAGTCTGTCTAGACACTCTCCTCCTTCCCTCTCGTTATCCTTTCAGCGTATTTTCCCATAATGCAACCGGCAACAAAGGAAGAGGGAGAGGAAGAGATTGTAGCCAAAGTGGCTAGTTAGCACAAAAAAAGGAAGAAAACAATTGAGCTTTCGTGACACTTTAAGGCTCTTGTCACTCATCAAACGGACTAATACGAATGAAGATAAAAGCAATGGCACAGATTATGAATAGTGTGTATTAATGTAATGAAATGGCTCTTGTTTGTGTGAAGTTGCTTAGCATATAGCAGTGTATTATTAGTAGGCTAATGCTAAATGTCACGCTCGTCGTCAGATTTAGTGGGTTATTCCACACAGTTCCTTCTGCTTTAACTAACACGGGAATTCAACTCCGCTTAACGTGGTAAGTCATTTGTTATTTATATGCCTATGTTTACCCTGTCTGTTTGTCGGACACAATGAAGGTCCGTAGCATGCTAGCTAGGTTAGCACACTGTAAGGCCCCATTATTTTGCTAGACAAAGTTACAAAGGTTAATGCGACAGTCATTACTCTTTAAAAAAATAATGTAATAAACCGATCCTCGTTTAATACAACACGGCAGTTTATAATATTTATGCTCACTCCATATATAGTGTCCTGGCTATTTCATAACCAATTTCATATCGTTTCCTAAGTATGCTGTTGTTAATGAGGCTTGTGTCAGTTTTGATATTTGTTATTTATACATATATGAATGAAATGCAATGATCTCCGTTAAGAAATGATTTAGAAACCTGACCGACTGATTTGTATCAACAAATCTTTATTGTCACGTTGTTTTATAAGTCTAAACCTCATGTTGACTTAACCAATTTATTGTGGTAAATTCCAAACATCTGATGTCAGTTTTTAAATATATATACAGTGAGATTTGATAGCTTAAACTGTCACTGGTAAATATATTGTTATGCAGGATTTATAAGTTTGAAATGTTTACTTAAACTTTCATGTATGTTGCACGTTGAAACCTACCTTGTCAATAAATCTGATTATAAATGTAAAACTGTGGCATGTTGTGCCAACCTGATGTAATTAATAAGTATTGTATATTTGTGAATTTATGCACATAATAATTTATGAACAAATAAATGTAAGCATTGTTATATGGAACTGACAGACAGATTAGGGTGCAGTTGTGGTCTACTGGTTAGTGAGTCTGGGTTGTAATCAGTAGGTTGCTGGTTCAATTCCAGTGCCTCCCCGGTTTGGTCCCCGGGTGCTGCAGTGACAGCTGGGTGCTGCAGTGACAGCTGCCCACTGCTCTGGGTGTGTGTGTGTTCATGACTTGCAGTGTGTGTTCACTCCTCACCAGTAATGGGTTAAATGCAGAGGTCACATTTTGGGTATGGGCTACCTTATCTGACAAAAACATGTCACTTTTACTTTTTTCACTTTAAATTAGATATGAAGGCATTTTTTGTGTACTTCATGAAATGTATGTGTGTGTTGGAAAGTAGTGTGTAGTGTAGAGTGTTGAGAGTACACTGTAAAGTAACATGGTTTAATGATCACTTTTTAATAATATCTTTTATGTTATTTTTTCAGATGATGAGGACTTTGGTGATCACATGATTGACATTTCCCAATCACATGGCAGGACTGTGTGGTTAGCATCCATCGGTCAGCACATAGGACCGTCCCATGCCTTCACCTGATTGGGTGTACAAGAATGAAGAAGATCAGTCTCAAGACGATCAGAAAGTCACTTAACATAAAGGGCAAAGAAGATGGGGATTTTGTCATGCTCCAGCAGCCATCATTAGCGTCTGAGTTCACGAAGGACGACTCCCTTTTTGGAGGCTGTTACACCAAAGGGCTGGTAGGTTGTGATCTTAACGGGGAAGATGAGAAGAGTCACAAGAACAGATCCAAGAGCGAGAGTCTTGTGGGCACTCTAAAAAGAAGACTGTCTGCCAAACAGAAAGCTAAGGTGAAAGGCTCCAGTACTGTGGGCTCTGGAGATGACGATGACACGTTCTCTTCCTCATCTGTCCCAATAAGCTTTAATGAAGTCAAATCCCAGCGGCCCTTAAGATCCTCATCTCTCCGAAGCCATCATTACAGCCCTTCTCCATGGCCTTTCCGACCCATGGACTCAGAGGAAGCTTGCATCAAGATGGAGGTGAAGGTAAAAGCCATGGTCCATTCTCCCAATCCAAGCCCCTCCCTCAATGGCATCAGAAAGGAGTTCCATGACATCCAGCTAGAGGGTCTGTTCCAAGATCAAAGGGAATCTCTAAAGAACCCGGAGACTCAAAGTGGCAACTTGCATTTGAACATTGAGGATCATGTGCCTATTGGACTCACGCCTCAGGACTACATCCAGTACACAATGCCTTTAAATGAGGGAATGTACCCAAATTCATCCCAGTCTTTCTGCTTGGATGGCCCCTCACCTATGGAAGTGGTGGACCAGGTCGAGTCTGACTCATTGCACATGGACCAGGGCCAGGATGACCAAGATCTCATGCCACCGGACATTCTAATGGACCAGTCTGTAAACGGAAACCTGCCTGGCATGCCAGCAATGGTCCTGTCCAATTCCAGAGCCGATACACCTTTATTTTCTCCCTCCCTGTCACCTCTTTTTACCAATGAAATTCCAAGGACCCTCTCTGGGTTCAGTGGTGCAGACTGTCATGTTGTTGAGAGAGTGAGGCATCACTTGAACTTCGACCCCAGTTCCGCTCCCGGTGTTAGCAGGGTGTACGATTCGTTCCAAAGCAGTGGACCCATGGTTGTAACAAGCCTTACAGAGGAACTTAAAAAACTGGCCAAGCAGGGTTGGTACTGGGGACCAATAACTCGATGGGAAGCTGAGGAGAAGCTAACCAACCTGCCAGATGGTTCTTTTTTGGTGAGAGACAGCTCAGATGATCGCCATCTCCTCAGCTTGAGCTTTCGCTCACAGGGAAAGACTCTCCATACCAGAATCGAACACTCAAATGGCAGGTTCAGTTTTTATGAGCAGCCCGATGTAGAAGGTCACACTTCCATAGTAGATCTTATTGAGCTTTCTATAAAAGACTCTGAAAATGGTGCGTTCTGTTACTCCAGATCCCGTCAGCCGGGGTCTGCCATGTACCCCGTTCGGTTGACCAATCCCGTCTCTCGGTTCATGCAAGTCCGTTCTCTGCAATATCTTTGCCGATTCGTTATTCGACAGTACACACGGATAGACCTGATTCAGAAACTGCCTTTGCCAAACAAAATGAAAGATTATTTGCAGGAGAAGCACTACTGAACAGATCGTAGTGGGACACAATAGTAAAATTGCACTTTTTGGTGTGTGATACATTCTTAAAACAGTTTACATTTATGGTGGTAAGGTGATCAGGTTCATAGGCTGGATTGGTGTCATTAGCATCTTATCTTCCCACAAAAACAAGCGGTAAATTTGTTGTTGCTCAGATAATCAGTGTTTTATGTAACACAAGGCTTTTCAGATCTATGGTAAGCCAGGCTTTAGAGGCCATATCTAATGAACTTGGTTGGGATGGCTAATAAACACGTAAGGAAGCTAATTATATGGATATGTATTGCATTATGGCTAATACTGTTGTCAATTTTTGGATTATAAAATTGTTTTTTACATCTTCCTGCTGGATTACAAGGAATTTGTAAATACTAAATATCGGTACTTTTAATTACACTTGCGGATATGCTGGATGCTGATCTTTGGTTTTCACATTAATAAAACATGTTTCAAAGATCGACAGACATTTTTAATTTTAAAGAAGAATAAGTATTTATTCAAGATTACTTTTAGATCTTTTACAAATGTTACATGTTAAAAGTCTCTATTCATTAGACTTTTGTAGATCTGTGCAACAACAAATTCAGTTATTCAGGTATGAGAAGGCCACAAAGAACTGTGATTCACATGCAAAGCAAATGTTATAGAAAATACAGGAACATTGCCAAGAATCTGTGATTATCTGAAAGGGAGCAGAAAAAAACAAAGTAGGTTTTAGTTCATTTACAGTATTCTGTTCAAAATCACATTTGGCAAAGATATTATGGCTAATGAGCATTTTAATTGTTTTTCTAACACCATGTTAAGTGTTTGATCTGTCAAATTCTAGTGCTGGAATGATTGTCATCAGTAATTGTTTTAGATGTGTAAGATGAAAGAAGAAATGAATGCCAGAAAATGGAGGAATTGTTTGTGACAGCCTGTCCTAACCTAAAAGCACAGTTTTATAGAGACATTTCACCGTAAATGGCTTATTACCTAAACCATAAGCAAACTTTCACTTCATCTGCAAATATCCCAAAGGAATTATGCATTCATAAGCTCTTCAGTGAATACGGAAGATGTTTTTTTTCTCACAGACTGAAAGCAGGCTTTCTCCTTTCTCACCCTCTGCCCTCCGTAATAGCAACGTGTCAACCTGTCAGTGTTTCATAAATTCTGCTTCAAGCCAGATATGTTGCATAGGGACATTTTGGGATTCATACTCTGTTATTTTAGTTTTTTTTTCTCACACCACTTCCTTTTCCCATCACCTGAGAGGTAACCGTCTGTTGCTACATTTAAGGTTTTAATTTGGCTTTTGATAGGAAGGTCAGTCTTCTGGAGATTTCTCCAATTATTTGAAAGGTAGTTTGTGGTTTTTGTGCATTTACTTTCAAAACTGGATGTGGCTGGGATGGATTGACATTAGCGTGTTAGCGCTGGTTGCCTTTAGACTTCGTTGGGATAATTAACGAAAGCTATCGGGAGCTTATAAATATCTCTTTAGCTGGCATATTGAATGTGTGTGAATCAGAGCCAGAACTTTCTATTTGCAGCTTTCGCACCACACATGGTCTAAAGACCTTTAAAAAAGCGCCAGTTGGCATTCACAGAAGCTGTTGAACAATACCACGTGAAGTATTCGTGAGACACCTTGGAGAGACTTTGAAGGTTAGCTGTCAAATAAACACAGTTTGTCATCTTCAATGTTCAGCAGTTAACATGTAGTGTTTCATTGGTGATTAGGTTTTATATGTGCTTATGAGGGAACAGTTTGGGGTGAAAACTACTCAACTCATAGAAGCTGAGGTTTAAATGCTGTATCTATGTGTGTTTTGCTAAGTACCTGCCCCTTATATTGGTTTGCTGTATTTGAACTGGCAAAGTTGCTCGCATCTCTATAAATGAAGGTTTGTTAGGAGTCAATAGAATGATGTTTTCAGAATCGGTTGCTGGTATTAGGTGTGTGTGTGTGTGTGTGTGAGGGAGAGAAAGAGAGAGTGAGTGAGTGAATGAACGAGCAAGCAAGCAACAAAAAAATGTCTTAGGCAAGGCACAAGATTTTCAATTAGTTGTGTTTACCAGAATGAGGAAGATGATTAATGCAAAAAATAAATGTGAACTGAAGTGTTTGACCACAGTGTACCTGTATTTAATTTCCAGTTTTTTTTCCCCCAGATGTGAGGAGTGTAATTGGGTAAATCTCTGAAAATGTTCTCCAAAATGTGTCACTTTTTCAATGAATTGGCTGAGACTCCATCATGTTCAATATTGTTTCATAACCTTGTATGTATGTTGTTAGATGTTGCTTGTTCAGATTGCTGATATATTTTTAAATGAGTCAACAAGCTTAACAAGCTTCACTGAAATCTGTATTTTCTGGCCCATGATCTGTTGTCCCTGTGCTGCGAATGAAAATGAATGTTTACATGATGTATTCAGTACAGATGGTTTCTCTTTGTTTATAATATCTTTCTAAACGTCTTGGTACAATTTTAAGAAACATTTCCTTAATGTGTCATACACATTTGTGCTGCTTTACGATTATGATTGCCTTTTTTATTACAAAATGGGGGAGAAGGAATGTCACCTAGATATAGGCCTGTATTCACAATAATTTTGGTATACTCTTGGGAAAGTCACATGCAAAAATTGTAGTCAACGATTTTAGTTAGCGATTATGCTCTGAATTCAGTCCTTTTGCCAGAAAGGATTTGCTTACTCCAGTTTACATGATCCGTTTTCCAAAGTCATTTCTTGTCTGTTGTTAATTTGAATGATTGAAAGTACCAATAGTGATTTCTTGCACATTTGGATACAATTAAAACATTTTTGTATCTGCTGGTATAAATTATGAATAAAAAAAGCTATTCAAAGATTTGTTCTGTTTTTTGTTAACCTTTTCATGTTTATTTTTCAGGTCAAAAATAGTCAATACAAATGAATCAATTACAAACAACAAGCTATTATGTCTTACATAAGCAGACTTAAGAAGATAATAAACAATTGTTGATTATTTTATTGAAACAGCTAGAAATGTCATTTGTGAGCCTTTATTAAGGTTGTTAAGCGTACAGTAGTTTGGATGTGGTTTTACAGTTTGGCTTCCTCATCACAAAAACACTGCAACAGTTCTTGACTGAACTTTAAAGGAACACACAAATATTTATACATTTTCTGGGCACAAGATGTTTTATTCATGGTGTAAAGTGGTGATAACTTGTCACACTAGGATGCCACCCTCATAAAATAGCACGTCCTTTTAAATGTGTTGTACTGAGTGAGTCAAACTTTCTGTGTGAAAAGACGTTTGTTCTGACATAAGGGGATATGCGATTCTGTTCCCGGCTATAATTGCCATTATAAATCTGTAATGTTGTGTATTCACACCTTCAGCCTGTTCCATCCATTGTTAACTTGCGTTGTTTATGTAACAACACCTGTTTATTAAGTAGAGGAAAGTGGGGTAATCTGTGCCACTTTGTTTTAGGTTGATCTTTAGGCAAGGAGGAAAGATGTGGAGGTCAGATTAATACATTTATTTCAGAATGCCTCCTATCAGCTATAATTAGAAGAAAGCAGTTCTAACACAAAAAAGGATAATTTGCCCTATAATAAAGGTAAGTTGTGTCAAGTATAGGATGATGTAAATTTAACATAAAAATATTTTTTTTAATTCCTTATTTGCATCTCTCAAACACAGTTAGCTGTGTATGATGTATCAGTGGACTAGATTAAGGTAGAGACACAGACTACCCTATGACACATCTTACCCCACTGCATTATTGCCCATGGTTTTGGATCAAATTTTGTTGATACTTAAGTCTTGAGTTTAAAAACTGATTTAAGTCATGACTTCGTTAGATGAACGTTGCCTAGAAGCCAAATGAAATTTAAATAGCTCCACAGATTTGCTAGTGTTATGTCAGATTCAATTAGAGAGAAATTGCAGTTTGGTTTGTTTTTAGCGAGAGTGTTTCTTTGCCTCCAAAGTCATCAATCAAATGTCTTATTTCTTAGATTTATGACTTAGTCTTGCCATCTGGTCCTCTGCATGAAGTTCCATTTGTCACTTGAAAACAGCGGATGATGAAGACAGCTCAAATTACGCAGTGAACATCTATGGCTTTAAAATGACATGACAGAAGGAACTCCATTGGTCTGCTGCATAATAATAAGGCTCTAAAATGCCTGCTGACACCAGATGTTTTTATTTGTGGGGTACTAGGTTCACCTTTGAGGCTAGTTTTTGATCTGATGCCAAAGGTCCAATCATTCATGAAGCTGTGGGTAACCAGCAAACATAACTTACTGAGAATAATGAGTCAATGAATTAATGCCCCTTTTAGAACATTTACATTTTACATTTACATTTATTCATTTGGCAGACGCTTTTATCCAAAGCGACTTACAGTGAATTCAAGGTCTACATTTTTATCAGTACTTGTATTCCCTGGAATCGAACTCACAACCTTTTAAATTTTCACTTTAGTGGCCTTTTTGTTTTGAAGAATTGCCAGATTGTCGGATCAGATTTACTCCCATGTCCCATGTTAATTGCTTTTGAGATGAGTTTAGGAATCACAATAAGATAAAGCATACCTCAGATTACATAATTATGATGTTAGTATGGATTATCCAATCAGGATTATGTCTCTCTTTGAATGTCTGTAACTATGACAGTGGACAATAACTGGTCTTTGCAAAAGGTCACCTGTCAGGTAGTCTTGCATAGGCAAGAAGGCAGAAGGCCTGGCCTTCCTTGGTCTTTCATTGGCCAAGATGTGCTCAAGAGGCTGTCTGACTGACATGTAAAGCAACCAATCTCAGTCTTCTCTTTTGTGTAGCGTGCTGTGCTTCTTTGTGCTTGTTTCTAGGTGGGCCATTACAGAACATACCGTGAATCCTGTAGAATTCAACTAATTAGATGATGACTTTTATACTCTTGAAGTGTTAAACATGAGAAACAGTGCCTTTAGCTAACACCACTAATAAACTAATGTTTACCTCCACTTTAGCTGGAAGCAGGCCAGATAGACTCACAGAATATGGCCTTTATTACACCAGCGCTCACATCTGGTACCTGAAGGACAACAGGTGACAAAGGAATAAAGGGAGAGCGAGAGAAAACCTCCCGCAGTGTTATCGTGACAATATTCTCTTCCCCCGGCGATCCACGCATCCTCATGCGGCTGGGAGAACAGGTGGCACCCATCAGGAAGTGGTTGGGGAGAACTCTCTGTAGCCGCACTTCAAGAAGCAGCACCCCACTATTGGTCCCTTAAAATCCAAGCCATACTGTTAGAAGAGGAAGATAAAATCCAGGCAGGTGTTCCTTTGTCATGCTCGTCTCTGATAGAGTCTCAGGAGCATGTAACTTTGGCATGTGCTTCCTTTGGAAGGATCCAAAGAAATGTTCTCTCACCAGACCACGGATGGAAGTCCCATGGAATTTTGATTTTGTGATAAATTACGATCTGTGAGATTCTGTCTTCCAGAAGGGCATGACACTTCCATATCACATTCCATAAATTGCATCTTCCTAAAAATCTCCTTTTTTTTTACAGATTGTGGTTCATTCTCAAAATTGGGTATGATATTGTATTCTAATCTTCCTGATTAAGTTTAACAACACAGTACATAGCCAGGTAACACTTTTAGGTTGTAAGAACTTTTGTCTAATGTTTCCATTAAGTAACTGAAAAGAGCTTTTAAACATCCAATTTTTTAGATGTTGTATTGGCGTTTTTGCATGGTTATATAAATGTTATTCAAATGTTTTTGTAATCTGTAAGTTTTCAAAACGTTCCACTAACAATTCAGGATTAATGTTTTTGATACATATGATATATAACATTAAAATATATAAAATGTATTGTATATGCTTCATTTCTGACGCTGCTTTAATTGCCCTTTTGTCTCTCATAATTTTAAACTCCTTGTGTCTCAGAGGTCCTCCCAATCCTATTTCAAGATGTCACATAGTACTTAACCAACAAAGCCTGCACACCTCGCAGTGTACATAACTCATGCGGTGCTTTTGTAAAATGCACTGTATTACCTTTTCGCATTGTTGCCTCTCCATCTCTACCACAGTTTACATGATCCGCAAATCTCTCAATCTACACAAGCCACCAGCAGTGAGGCTCTGATTAATGATGCTGCAAACCAGCAGACATTGCAGGATGTTGCCCTGTTTAGCATGCCACGCATTTGCCTGTTTACCATCGTAAAGGTTGCTTACTTTTTATTTGTCTTTTAAAATACCAAGGATTTCATATACTGCAAATGATGGGGCTAATTATTGCTGTGCAGATATTGTTTATCAGGAAAAATCGTAGTCATAAGTATATTAAAAGATGTCTTTTCAACCCTTGGCCTTGAGGGGGCTTGATTTTTATGTGCATACATCATTGACGACTATTTAAATGACATGTCTGGATTCACTGTGTTTTGTGAATTCTGAAAAGTAAGAGATGGTTGGAAAAGAGTGTGTGTGAGTCTTGAAAATGAAAAACCTTGTCTTTTTCAAGGAAAGCTTGGATGAAAGCTTGGATGATGCATCTAAAGAAAGAGAAGAACTAGCTTTTAAGCATTTTTATACTCTCCCTTGAAATGGAGATTGTGGTGAAAAAAAAAGTCTTGTGAAGGTCTTAGAGCTGTTTGCTTCATATAGACAACACAACAATAAAAAATATATATGGCACTTTGCTCTCGTAATGTTATACAACATGAAAATGCTCACCAAAGTGTAGGATTGTAGAACTGGAAGAATTTCTAATGACCAATATTTTAATAGCTTTGTAGGCTATTACAAAAAAACATTCAAGAAACTAAAACATTATTATAATACCCTGCATCATATGGAAAAGTATATGCCACTAATGTCACCAAATGGAATTGCAATAATAAAGCAAATAGTAATTTTTAGCCACTTTTTAAGACACACTTGCCTGTAATTGGTCTTTATACAGAGACCCAAATATGAATGCTCACATTTTCTCATCTTCTCATCATACACAGCTACTGATAGCTTGAGAAATAGTATATTGATCACTTTGATGATACTTTAAAATGCTTTAATACCATTATTAAATCTTAAAAGTGTCAGTCCCCATTCATAACAATTGCATCAAACGATAACTAGCACATTTAAAAACTTTCCACAGAGGCAAAAAAACATGCAGATTTAGAATGACGAAGTTGTTCCAAATGAACAACTTTAATGAGTAAATGATGACAAAATATTCATTTTGGGGTGAACTTTCCCTTTAAGCTTAAAAAACTTTGTAGTAATGTATTCCTGCTTCTGAAGGTGACTGAACACTCCAGTGTTAAGTATACACAGAGAGGCAAAGAATTGTGGGCTATTGCTTGCAAACATATAAAAATAACATGACAACTGAATAGATCAAGGTTGAAAAGCTGGTGGTTTGCTGTGAGCAAATATGCAGGTGAACAATTGTGTAAAATATTTCACTCCTGAGCATCTCTCCTTCATTGCAACAAATGGTCGATTATTAGTTTGTCTCTTATCTTCTCCCTCGATTTGTAATAGCTTGCTGAGACCCACACCCTTCTGTATTCTGCAACAAAACTGAGGCAAAGATTTCTTGTTTTGCTCTGTTTTCTCCTTGATCAACCATTTAAACTGCATTTATGTCTATTTCTGCTGTTTTTCCTCAAAAGGCAGATACTTTGCTATGAAATTCTCTTCCCATTAGGGCTATGAAGCTATGAAGTGCCACCCAGAGACTCTGCCTAGTTTGGCCTAGATCTGTCCATTTACTTCCCTCTATAGACAAATAGAGGAATTTAGTAAGTGCTGGTTCCTTAAATATACCTTTAGCATGTGGGGTAAGTTGTATAACACACACACACACACACACAAACACACACACACAGAATGACTTTTTACACATTATGGAAAATAATCTTTTTACTGGTGTTCCTGGCCTTGTAATATACTTTTCCCACAATTGTTTTCAGTTTGTAAATAATGTAGTGCAGCCTTGATAAAGACGGCTAGCCATAAGCTATGCAGTAATAATGAACTTTGGGAACCGGCTTGTGCAGAACTGAAATAATTCTGTTTGAGGATGACTGTTAAATATCTACAGCTGTCTGTACATCTGCAGATAAAAGAATGCATGTGATTTATTTATTTCACAAACTGTTAACTGTTCTAAAAGACTCTTGATACACTTTATTTTGAGAATGAAGATGGGGGTTATGTAGCCGTTTTTGTGTGTTGATGTTACATTACCAGCAATTATCTGAATTACGCACCTCTCTGAAATTATTAATTGACTTTTGGCTTTTTAAATTGAGAATTTATTTTTGCTTAGAACATGAAAACAGAAGATTTGTTATGCAAAACATTTCCACTTTGATTTTAAATTTGTAAATGTCTGAAAATGAGCACAGTTTTATTTCATAAACATGTCACTTATTTACCACAGTTTTATTGTCATCTTTCACAGGTAAGTAAAATGGTGACTGTTATTGAGTATAAATCAAATCTGAGTTGACAGCTTGTTCTTTACCTCACGTTTTGATGTGTGAGTTCTGTCCTTTACATTTGATTGACAGTGATCAAAGAGCTTTGAAACTGGAGACTTTTATGTCTGGCTCGTATAAATGAAGCTGTACAGAAGGCCACACCACACATATGGCTAATTTTTTAACTACAGGCACTTTTATATCCCAGCGGCTAATTTTGATTAAACCTAACAGATTTTGATATATGAAGGTCACATTAAAACTATTTTTTTTGCCATGCTTTTATTGTATATTTCTTTGCAAAATAAATTAAACAGAGTAAAATTAATATTAAAAAATATTTTAATATTTATTTTATGAAAATGATTTAAGTTTAAATGATTCTACACAGATTATAACTGTCTCACACTGGTGTCAGCTTTATTTTACACTAGTTAGTGTACTTTGCAGTGTTTGTGCAGTTAGTGTACTTGCTCCTCAAAGTGCCAAAATATGCTTAAAATATAAGATGTGAAAAAACCCCAATTTATTCCATAATATTTAAAATAAGAAAGTAAATAGCAATTCTAGGTTTAAATAGAAAGTCAGAATTCCCCTTTGATGCCTGTAAATACATTGCATGGTTAGACACATTAAATAAATCAGTAAAGCGTATATGAAAAGGGAGTGTATCCCATATGTGCATGTTGAGTGAGCGATATTACCATTACAGACAGCCCACTCAAAGGCCTCATTATGTTTCATTCTCATTAAATCTAGCCTCATATCCAGCCATTCATTATTATATTACAATCAACATTAAACCACTAGGCCTATATACTGTACCTAGATATCTCTGCATATTTATAGCATTTGCTGTATGGAGAACGCATATGATGTCAAGCACATAACATAAATGAATTATTTTTCCTCGAGATACATTAATGAAAAATTCAGCACCAAAGACTGAGAATCCTTTCGAACTACCCCATTGTCTATTTTCATATCGTTTTAGCTTGCCTGAATTGTTTGTTTCTTTATTTTGGCAGCCGGAAGGATCCTTGCTGTAGGGACAAGTGGAAGAGTGAACGGTTAGACTTCCTGTCAGACGCACTTTTTCTTTTCTGCTTGACAAACTTGATTTTACAATGCAAAATAAGCAATATGTGCTGCGTTTGGATCCATGAATCACAACGGAGGACTGTCATCACGCAACAGCTCTGTGGAAGAGACAGAGAGAGATAGATGGAAAGAGAAATAGAAAAAGAAAAGGAGAGAGAGAGAATGGAAATCTGGAGCAGGCGTAGGTGGTGTTTAGAAGAATAAATAATTCAGCATCGAGCTGATAGATGGTGTATTTCTACAGTTACAGTGAAAAGGTAGCGAAACAAAACAACGATTTTTGCATAAGAATGAATATTACCAACTCTTAGAACTGAGGGTGCTTTCAAGCAAATGTTTCATTTTAATCTCTATTCTTCAAACCTGCGGGAATTTCAAAGAATGACGTTTTCATCGTAAGACTTTATGAATTCAGTGTATGAAGGCAAAAGGTTTTGTTGCAAAATAACCCGCGTCTGTTCTCCAAAATGTTCAAATGAAGCACAAACGCTCTTAGTGCTAAATTATGAAAATTGATTTTAGAGTTTTTGACTAGAAATGTTCCCTTTCATTGAACGGGAACATTCTTCTTGGTAAGTGCTAAAGGATAATGTTCATTTCCACCTGTCAGATGGCTTGTCAGGTCAGAAAGCATTGATACCAATGGTTTCTAAAGGAAAGAATATTTGCTGTATTGTGCTCATGTCATTTAGCTGTGTTCAATAGCTAAATACATTAGCTCAATGTGAAGTACTAATCTTAGATTGTACTTTGCACACTGGGCTGCAATAACAATAATACATTTTTCCATGAAGTAGCCTACAATGCTGCCTCCCTCCCAAATTAAATTTTATTCAAATGCTTTTATTTGTGTTATATTTATAATATCAGCGTGTGCAAAAGCAGCATTAGTACAGCTTTTAGCGTTTTATAATTTATTTCACATATATGGTGAGCTGCAGTGTGGGTTTTGTGTTGGAACAGAACTGAGGTGTTGTTTATTTGTCATTTCTGTGCAGGCGGAGCTATATGTGTGTTTTATTGCATGCTGGGAACATCAGCAGTCAATGTGATTTTACTGAAGAAATTGCTCACTGGAATAACAGCTAATACCAGGGCTGAACCAGCAGCCTCAACCTGAGGACGCAGTCACTGCATTGGCCAATTTTAATGAGCAGACATTGGCTCAGAAATGGATCTTAATAGTGACCTAATGATTGATAAGCATTGCTTGTTAATGCTACCACAGAAGCTGTCTTTAATCTCTGCATGAATCTTTCCTGATACTGTACACTTTTTAATTCATATTATTAGAATATTAATTATGTTACACCTTTGTTTAGACACAGGGATAAATTATGGATCGGGCCAGTGGGACTGGGGGTCCGGGCTAGCGCCATAGGGAACAGAGTACGAATGGAACAACCTCATGAGATCTGTTTATTTTGGCTATAACTTTTATGGACAGATGCCTGTTCAGTAATCACTGGACATGTTGTCATGCTGTTATTTTACCAACAGGACCTTTATGGTCAAGTTCCCATGGGAGGCATTTGAAAAGAGTTTATTCATATGTTCTTATGGCAGGTCATAATATCAGATGCTGAAAACCACTAACCCACTAACATTACTAAGGAAAAAGTCTTTATTAATTCATTACTGTACAGAAACCCTATCACAACTAAGTCTCTTAGGACTCAAATGTTTCTGTTAGGGCAAAAGCTGATACCATACTTGTGGAATGTGCATACATGCACACACACATATACAAACAAATGCACTGATGAATAAATAAATACAAGTCTGTGTAGAGTGCAAACAAAACAAAAGTAAACAGTCTCCCTAAATGCAGTGCAGCTTTTACTTAAAAATCCTCACTGAGCTCTCCATGCTGGTTTTATGGCACCTTGCTGATTTTAGCTGGTGTCAAAATCTCGTCTTCCTTCTCCTTTGTTAATCTGCAGTAAACAACACTGTGTCTGGGGAGTTTGCATTGCGTGGGGACGTATTTTTTACTCTGAAAAAAGTGAAAGAGGGAAAGCGGGGAAGGAGAGAGGGAAAGCATGATTAAATATGATGCGTCTCACCCTCTACAGTGTGCACAATGATAAAAGCTGTTTTGACATTCTGTTGACAGGTTAAACCCGCAAATCCAGTTAATTGACGTTGCTTGGATTCATGTTGCCGTATCAGAGATTTCGAGTTCCTTATCGTTAGTGTGCACGTATCTTATTCCACGGAGTGAGGTCTTGCATATTTGCTACCCAAATCTCTATCTTTTCCCATATCCTGAGTAATCACTCAGACCTTGTTAAATTCATTTGCTCACATTGTTATGTTTAATAATTATAGCTTTTCAGGTACCCTAGTATCTTTCCACTTCAGCCCTATGAATCACACCTGTGTGGAGGTGTTTGAATTTTAGACTGTATGCTTTGGCACTAATAATACAGCATTTGTTGTACAGAGAAGACTGGGGATAGTTGTCACACTTTTCATTCTAGTGGGTAAAGGTTTATCAGTTTTAGTACAGGCACATACTTTAAAGTCTTATTGTTAATTGATGTATTAAGGAATATTGTTGCAGGAGATCGTTGTCACAATGGGAAAATGTTATTCATTTAGAGATAAACAATTTAATGCTGATTATTCCGAAAAATGTATCTATAAACCACATAAATTTAATAATTATAGAAAATCATAACATCTAAAATAACTGGCATTCATGAAAAATACTGTTTCTTTATAACAGTTTTAAATCAGATGTTTTAAAATAACATACAAAACTACTGCTATAGAGAACAAGCATTTGTACTATAGAATCTTTTGATACAAAACCTTATAGTTAATGAGATACTGTATAGTCCTGCAACAAATTCCCTATGTGACAACTGGTCCCGGTCTTCCCATAGCGTGCAGATGTAAAGTAAAAGTGCTTAATGAAAGGGCACATTATTATGCAGAAGATCTGTGCAAAATCCTGCTTTGCTCTGCAGCCATTTTAAACCATCAATCTAATAAAATATATTCAGTCCTAGCTACTGTCCGTCACAGGTGTGACAACCTGATGAAATCTTTCTTTGAAAGATTTCTTTTCTTTAAAGGACCGACTGAAATGCAGATGAGAAAGATCTGAAGTGAGAGCAATATTTCTCCTCCAACATCATATTACAGAAAGATACCATCCTTTACTTTCCACCACATTATTTTTTTGTGTTATGTTTTTAATTATTGCACTACAAATAAGTGGTTATTGTGACTAATGTGTTTTAATATTCCTCTAGATTATTTTGGTATTCGGCATGTTATATCCTAAGCAGAATGTTTTCTTTTTCTTCATACAGATGCTTCCTCATCCTCATCCTCACCGGCACACATCCTCACACCTGGCCAGAATGTTGACATTGAGCCTGTGAGAAATGTTTGCGCTTTCTGCTAATTAAATATGTGAGCATTTAAAAACAACCACCAGCTGTAAATAGCATGACTGTCTGTCCCCGGGGAAGCTGCCAAGCTGTTCCCTTCCTAGCGTTCTCACGAGCCACAAACAAGAATTTCAAACAGCCTCCCGTCTCTTTTACTGCGGAGCCAGTGTTATGGTACAATCAGATTTTTTATGGAATGCTGGGAACACTGCACTTGAAAAATACAAAGAAATTGTTCCTCATGGCTGTGTGTGTAAAGCTTTTAATTAACGAGGGAACCTTGCACTATTTTTAGCTATCTAGTTTATTGTAAAAAAGGCCTTACTGGACTCGCTAGGTGTTTGTTATATTATGCAGTGTTTGGATTTATCCCGTTCAAACTAGGGCAAAATGTAAAATACTGAATTTTGTAACTGAAGTTTTCTTCACAGATTTAAAAGGGAAAATTTGTGGAATTCTGTGGAATGAATTTGAACATTGTAAAGCATCCATCTTTACTGCATCCATGTCCGTAATTCAAAGCGAAATAGAACAATTCAGTATGTAGCTTGTTTTTCCACTGGAAATTGATTGGCTCTAGGAAAGGTTGCAACAGATTATCATTGGAGGGGAGTGGTTAGCGGTTCTGGCTCCGCCTCAAGCTGTCAGACTGACATTATCAGAGAAGGTCAGATGTTCCAGAGAGCAAATACGTTTTTTGGACTCCAGTCCTGCAATATAAATTGTTGTTTTCTAGAGTGTCTTAGAATTGTGGAAATTAACCACAGCTTATTCATGACTGAATGAATGGGGTTTTGTATGCTTGAACTGCTTTCCTATCCACACACGGCAAACAGAACTTTATCTTCTCTGTGTGAACACAGAGGCGGGGAACCCATGTGTGTGTTTGTGCTCTGCGTTTAACTATTTTCTTTATTTTCCTCATAGTTCACTACACAATGTTTTCAGGCCAGCAATCAATGTAGTTAATAGCCCACCATGCTTTCCAAATGTTACAGGTAAAATTAAGGGCATTTGTCTTATGTGATCTTTTTTAAGGTGGATCTAACATAAAAAAATAAAAAATGCCATTTAGTTTTAGATTATTGAGTTTTGTGTTCTGTAAACTTGGAATAGATGTACAAACCAAGCTGTATATAGTTGTTTCAATATAACTTTAAATAGAGATGGCTTTATTTTTAAATAATGACATTACAGACACATATGGCCTTGGTGTGGACATCAGTAAATTTACATATCTTCAGCTTTACCCTGATATTTAATCTGATTATATTTATATATGGATGATTAGAACTGAGAATACTTTGCTAAACCCGTAACACACCCAGAAACTCACATGTCCTCTGACTATATAAGATTTGCATATCCTATTAAACATACACACTCAGAACGAGCCTCTCTTTAGTTCTGAGGAGCGCTCAAGTCTCACAGCGATCCGCACTCCGCAAGCTGAGCCTCCCACTCTTTCCTCTCGCCCTCTGGCCCCAGAGAGGCCCCTCAGCACCACTGGCTCTGGTTCCATCCCCACAAGAGCCTGTGTAGGACTGTTTAATATACACTGCGACCAATTATCTCCATTCGATTAGCTTCCATAATAATTGATTCTGTAGAAGTCAGAAAGCGTCAGGCGCCGTGTGAAGAGTTCCTGAAAAAAGTTATTTTTCCTTTGCTTTTTTCTTTTTATGCCTCTGTATTAATGTGGCAGTCAGACTAATTTATCAAGTGCAATTTCTGAAGTGCCTTTGGGAGGCAAGTTACTCGTCATCGCATATTCCTGCATTATTAGGTGGAAGGAAAATGCGGCGTTGTTTGCTAATATTACTTTCGGTAAGGATGGTTTCATAAACACAGAACGATTTATCACAGAGGATGAAATAGCAGAACACATTTAAGTTTTATTATTTGCGCTTGTGTGTTGTGTTGCAACATTTATCTTCTGTGTGTTCAGTTGTCACTTAGTTCTTTCGAGCTCAACAGAGTTATGATGGTACAGACGCTTCTGATGGGTGCTTCTTTTACTGAGCATTTTTTAGTTCTTATAAAACACTCCCATGATTCCTTTCTTCCTCAATCCACCTCCAGTTCGCCATAAGCCATTTTAAGCCTCTCTTGGGTGGCATTACAGGAGTTAGTGGTTCATTTGTACTGTTTACTGTGTAGAGGTGATCTACACCCATATCTCACAGTTCTGTCCTAATACAATCACTTTCACTCAGACCAAAATAGTTGCCAAACAAGTTTTCACCTTTTGACTGTCTTGTCTCACATTTGAAATGGTTGATTTTTGCGTGTCCTGACATAAACAAATGGATCCTTAGGCTATTTTGGGGGTTTGATCATTTATTGCCATTTGTATTTATTTTTATATCAGGAATCAAGGCAATTAAGATGCTGGCATGTGGAAATCTACCTGAAAATCTACAGAAAAATTGGATAAAATAAAATAAATGGAATAATAATAAATTATTACAAACAGCCACAGAACACAGATTTTTGCAACTTCAGAAAGACAGGCATTTGTGTGTTTAGTAAATGCTTTGGCAAATATATTTTGGCAACATTCTTTGCAACATCAGAATGCTCTCAGCTTTGAATAACAGTGTTTTGTTCTCTTATGTCAGTTTTACACATTTTTTATCATGTTTAAATCCAGTCTGCAAACTTTTGCAGTAACGTTTCATCATGGTTCTCCCCGCATTTAACTTATTTAGTTAGACGCTTATGCAGTTATGAAACAAAAGTTTTATGGTGAGGCTGTAAAGTAATATTTAATTGAATCTGTGTGTGAATATAGCATTTAGCCCTGGCATTCACATCAAGTGTGCTAAAATGACTAATTTACTGTTTTTGCATATATTATACATTATGCAAGTTAACTGATTAATATCATAATGAGCTCAGGAAATGTGTAAACAAACATTTCTTCTTTAGCTTTGTAAAACATTGTACAGTAACTTTGTAAAGTTTTATGCATGCGTTGTTTGTGGGTCAACCAGTCTGAGACCACTAGTGCGCCTGTTTTGTGTTTCTAATACAGTAGAATTTTCTGTACAACTTAGCAAAACAATGTGATTGGAAAATTAACAGGAATTTTAGAATTTCCTAGTATTTGCTATGTTCCCCATTTGCTCTTTCAACAGCATGCACCTGCTCAGGCCTGAACACCAGACACTTGATCCCTGACTATGATCCGTGTTATCCCAGCAGGAAAATCAGACAAGCTACCATGTCACAAATTTGTTTATTCGATTAGAGACCTAGGAATGGTGCAAAATCGTGCCTTTCATAGATGGTTCATTTCATAGATTTTTGGCACCATTTATTTCCAGGCTTAAATTAGATTTTGAATCCCAAATTCAGATTTTAGAAGTATGTAGTCCATTCAAGTTATCACAGACATCCAGATCCAAAGTCCACTGTGTTCCTGAGTTGCCTGAAGTTCTTGCTCCAAAGTTATATCCCACTTACAGTTTAGCGCTCCATGTCTACTTTAGCATCTTTTCCCAGATCACCACTTTTCTGCTGACACACATTAGTCACATGTTCCCATCCGGATGTCCAAGTCACTGTTGTCTTGATCCCAAGGGTGGAACCAAAACCTATGGCCCCTCCTCTCCAACGCATTTACCCAGAACCCCTCTCCTCTCTCTCCTTCCATGCTTTATCTCTCCTCACAGCTTACAGATCTATTTCTCCCCAGCTTGACTCCATCTACCCTTCCGCAGCTTTGAAAAACTGAGACATCAGGCCACCTGGGATCAATCAATTCTAGTTAAAACCTTATATCATCGACTTCCACAGCATACTGACAGATAATTTCTCTCCGAAAGCAATTCAACAGTAATGCCACAAACATTCTTCTTGAAACAGAAAGAGGGTGATTACTCCTCTTTAAATGTGCTGGAGGAGGGGCGGAGCCAAACTAAAGCTGTTGTTGCCATATTTGGAAAATGGAGTTGCTTGTTGTTTGTGGGTGTTTCTTCAATTATGGGCACTCTTGTGTCTAAAAGGTTGATTTTATCCCAGATTCAAATATAAAAATATAATTTATCATAAAATTGGTAATTATTGCACTTTTAAGACTCTGATCATTTAAACAAAGTAAAAGAAACAAAATATTTCAAAATATATTGTGTAAAAGTCATTGATGACATCAAGGATGATGTCATTTTTATCATTATCAACAGTTATCCCACTATTTATTTTTAATAAATCAGGAATGTTTTAGATAAATTATAAGGCATGATTTTTGATTTTTGTGTTTTAAGTACGTTTATTTTATCCGCAATTTAGTCCACAAGACCAAAAATGTGCCCAAAGTTGAAAAAACACCAACGCTGGTTAAATGCTCAGTTCAGCACTCATAAATGCTGCCACTGAGATTCTGCTTGTCTGTCATAAAACAAACACTTGACTGTTTAGTCTTTATCAGTGGTGGGGGTGAGGCAGTGAAGGACCCTAAGGAGAGAAGCAGTAATACTTGTTGGGAGGAAATGAGGACAGCTCCCATAGAGAACATTAAAAAGAGCACTTAAAACTTGACAATAGCTTTTGTGTGTGTGTGTGTGTGTGTGTGTGTGTGTTGAAGAAACTTCTATTTTCTCCCTTCTTGCACTTCTCATATCTATATTTCTTTAAATTCACACATACACGCACTTGCTCCAGACTCTCCCAGAGAAATAAATTTACCCACAAACCCTTTGTGTGTAAAAACAAGTGAACTTTCATTATTGCCGATTCTGTCTAACCCACAAATAACTTCACATGCGAGACAGGATGATTGATACTCTTCATCACTCGATCTCTCTCTCCCTCCCCCTAATTTAATTCCAAACAACTGCCAACCTCGTCATCCATACCAAAGTGTCTTACCAATGGAGCAGCCCCTATTGATCGACTGTAATAACACAAACTCTCTTGACACACTCGCTGCTGACACAATAATCCTGCCCCCCAAAAAGAACGAGAAAAAAGATGGAAGGGAAGAAAACAAAATATTAAGAAGCACAAATGGGTAATCCGATGAACAAATCAATGTATTTTATTTACACAATGATAGAAATGGCAGGATAGCTGATCAGCTTCTAGCAAAAGCCAGCAGAGGAGAATGACAGACAAACAGATGAGTGTGTGCATTATTTCCCCTTATAAGAACGACTGGTGCAGAGCAGGTTACAAAACAGGACCTGAAACTTATAAATTAACATATGTTGCTTTCCAACAAATGGGCAGTGAAGTGCTTAACCGTTAGAAAATCTCGTCAATCGTCAATCTCGGGATGTCAAACCTAATATGAGTTGCGTCGGTTTGGAATTTTCAATTTTGCAGGTTTTTCAAGTAAGAAGGTTGAACATTTATTTATTTAGAATTTATAACATGCATTTATTTATGTGATTATTGTTTCTTATATTAACCTGATGGTAACAGGGTTGCATGCATGCAAAATAGGGTGTGAGATGTTTATTAAATATATTACATTAACCAAAGTGACTTACAGTACATTCAAGTTATACATTTTTATCAGTGCATGTGCTCTCTGGGAATCGAACCCACAACCTTTGCGCTGCTAACGCAATGCTCTACCAACTGAGCTACAAGAACACTTTTTATATATTTATATAAAATATATATTTTTCCTGTCTTGTTAAATGTATATTAGATAATAGTTAATCTATAAAAACATTGGATTTCTGCTTCTAATGTTTTGAATTGTGACACTATAGCATACCCTGTTATACAGCTTACTGTGTAATGTGAATATTCACCCCGTGGCCTTCCTCCTACAATGCCCTCTTTTCCTGCTTACCACCTAGTTTTACTTCTTAATAGTCATCGAATTTTCTAGCCACAGAGGTATAATTGGTACTGATGAAGATGCTGTTGGACTCTGATCTAAGCAGTTTTTGTGTAAAGAGGATGCCCAGCAGCGAATTCCAGCTCTGTGTTTTCTGGATCACTATATGCCTGCAGTCTGTATAATTTCTGGTAAGGTCATATATTTACTACATCAAAGAGAGTGCAAATTGCTTCATAATTCAGTTTTGGAAAAATTTGCCAAGGTGGCAAAAAAACAACTCCAAACACTCTGGCTTAATTTCCCAAGAAAGTGATGCGTTTATCCTGAAATGTTATTAAAGGATAGCCCTGTTTGTATTTTGTTCATGAAACAAAGTTTTTGCTGAGGGTGTTAAAAATGGCTAGTCGATCGCGCTCCCTCTGTGATGAACACCTGATTTTATCTCAGGCTCAGTGAGATCTTAGCTCTCATCATGCTTTGCTTAAACTGCTTAGTTCAGCATTGAGAGGAAACCCTGCAACACACCACACTGAGTTGGGCTTATTAGATGTTTACAGATTGTGTTTTGTGTACAGTATGTATTATTCATGACTAATTGTTTTTCAAGTCATGATAAAAACCTATTATTTCATATAGATCAGAGAACATAGATCAGAGATTATTATATTTTTTAGATTGGAGAATGTGATTGCTTTCTGCGCCTGTTTGCACCAGTTCGTGCCTCGGACAGAAATAACAAATACTTTAGTAATTAATGTGAGGATCTGTCCTAGTGTGGAGAGAGTTTAAAAGCTACTGAGTTTTGGATATGGGGGCATGTAGTTGTAATGGCTTGTGCATACAGTAGTGTTTAGTTATTCTGAAACAAGCAGGGTCAAGGTTTGGCTAATTAAAATGGCTTAGTTAGCTGCCTGTGGATGCTGAACACCATCTGGCTTCAAAAAATATCATTTTCCATTGATGTCCATTCAAAAGTTTTAGTGCTTTTTGGGAAAATTCAAAACACACTTCCAACGGCTCCTGAACATTTTAAGTGGGCAGCTGTCATGGAGATTAATTAATGACTTCCAGGTATCATAGAGCTCTCAGTTTTGATTAAGCCTTTCTCATCTCACTCTGTTGTTATTTATTTTCCTGCTTGTAATGTTATTATTTTATTTTAATATGCCAATTTTTATCTGCTCTCTAGCTAATTTATATTTATTTAAACGTGACAGTGCCAGTCCTCTTTAGCCCTCCGGTGGATCTTGTCATAAGCCAGAATTTTAGACAGAATTTTATAGATAAGGTTTTATAGATATTTTTATAGATCTTCATCTTTCACAAATATCTTTGTTTTTTTAAGTCAGAATGTGCCAAATCATTTTATTCTCTCAATATCTGTTACAATTACTGAGCAAATTACCAGCGGTCCACAGTGATCCTTTAATGTTTACCGATATTGTAAATTCACAAAAAATTCATTTTTTCTCATGTGTTTTGTCCTACATGAACTAGTGTGGAAACTATTACAATGCACACATACTTTACATGCTGTGTATCTTGCAGTATGGCAAGATGGTTGCCAGATATTATCAAATAAAATCAACAGCCAAATCACATAGCTAAACTACAAACGTTGGCCACTGTAACGTTAGTGTCAGGTAAGATACTGAGTTCATGTGCACTCAGTTACGTAATAGAATAATTATATATACCAAAACACATAAGTCTTGTTTTTTTCAGTGTTTTTTTTTCACAGATTTTTTTCAACTCAAACTTCATTAGAAAACAACAGTATGTTATAATTCTGCATTTTTTTATTTGCTAAACAGTGATGGGGATTCCATTAAGTATGTGCAAACTTAAAATAAACATGTTACAAGAGTTTTAAAGGTAAAGATTTTACAATATTATAAGTAAAGATTATACAATTCCCTGCACAGTTTTTTGCACACCATTTAAAATGTGAATCCTTTCAGTATGTTTGTGAAGTGAACGGCTTTCATGATGTCTGTAAATAATCACAGCACACAACTCACAAGGGTCGTTTCCCAGCCTTCTCTCTGATATCACCAAACCTTGATTCTACACACACATTTGTTAATTGTGAAAAATGTTGCAATGTCTGCATATAAGAAACATTATCATTTCCCTTGAGTCATGGCATGTTATGAATATGCAGATGTCCACAGAGATGATCATAATACATCTGTGACTAAGCAAATTAGGCAGACTATGGCTTTTCATTTTAATCATTTGCAGGTGCAAGTAGGTGCTTGGAACTGTAATTAGAAAATGTGCTGGGCTTTTTGTGCCAATATTGTGGGTTAATATCTAAATAGTGTAACATGTTGTAGCTCGATGAAACATGACTGCACAGACTTGAGATAGTCACTACCCAGCTAACAGGGAATGTTAGGTAATGTTTGTGGGACATTCCCTCAAAGTTGTCAAAGATGTTCTTGCAGTAGCATTAGCAGAACTTTTTTTAACATTATATATCATATATATCAAATATTTTTAAGTAGTTAGTGGAATGTTTTAAAAATGCTACAGAATTAAAAAGAAATGATTGTAAACATTATTACAATCTAACATTGTTAGCTGGGTAGAGTCAATAAATATTGCTGTTGTTAATAAAGTGTGTATTGTGTAATCCCACATTTAAAAGACATTTGAGTTTTGGGTGGGCAGAAATGATATTGTGTACAAACATGATGAGCAGTGTTGTTTGATTATATGACTATAGGGTGTTTTAAAAATACAGTTTTATATCAGTACAGTTGGGTGTAATGTGTAATATATATCTCAAAACAGTTTAATATTCTGCACACTAATGAATTTAACTGAATTCCTGTTTGTAGCAACTGTTACAATATTTTAAAGTTAAAATCAATTTTTTTTAATTACATCCTCTGAACACGTACAACTTCATTTCTGGTTGCCATGTCAATATCCATTTCTCAGAATTCTGCAAATCTTTTATTCCGAGCGTGTGCGTCTTAATCACACCATCAGCTTCATTTCAGCAGAAACCTGAGCAAAATGAAAGCAAAGAACAGGAAAAGGTCAATCCTTCATCACAGCTTACAGCCAATAGGGTGATTGAAAGACATGATATTTTCACCAGAACAAGACGGGGTTGTGGAAGGCCTCAGACTTTACATAAAACAATTGTGTCACCACAAAGCAGAAGGGAAACGTTTTAGTCTGTATAATATGACAAACACATCCAGGTACGTGTAAGGAATGCTCATTCTATTCAATGCCCTTTTTGCTTTGACCTAGAATCAACTTCCTGTTTCATAATCCTCTTTTTTTTAACCATGTTAATGCATGTTAGACTGATTTTAGATGAACAGTAATGCATAACTAATGAAAGACCAAGTTTTGTTTTGCTATTTTGATATAATAGCTCAAATTCCATTTGACTTTTGACCTTATAGAAAATAAAGAGACAGGCAATGTTTAATGTCTATAAAAAGAACTGGTTTTATATGGATTTAAGAGAAGCAGGTGCTATATGACCTCAAGTGCTTTTCAGGATGTCGATGTGCTTCCGCAACGATCGTCTTCTTTAATCAGAAACAAATCTTGTTTTCAATAATTAGCAGACAGCAAAAAGGAAGAAAACTCATTTTCCCAGCATTCATAGATCAATGTAACAAATTGTAATGCCGCACTGTTTACCCCTTCCTGGAAGAAGTTACCGCAAAATTAAAATCATGTCACTTCATCAGCTCAATACCGTTTTATTTTGTTTGGGTTCTGTTTTATAACGTCTCAAAATTGGTTAATGTCTCTGTTTATTATGTCACAGGTCTTGTAAGTATTTTATTTATTCAATCATTAATTTTTTCACACTTGTAAGACATCATATTTCTATCATATATCAAATCATTTTACTGTAAAACAACATCTACTGGAAAGCAAAATTGCATAAGATTGGACTTGTTTTTTAACAAGTCTTGATTTGTTGTTTTGTTTTATGCATAAACCACACCAATTTTTTTAAGATTTATGATTAAATCAATAATAAGAAAATTGTCAATGGAGTAAGAAAAGTAAATTAAAAAGCAATTTTGCTTCGCAAGTAAATGTAACTTTTTTAAAGATGCAAATTTGTTTTGGTTGCTTGTTTATTGCATTCAGATAATAGAAGTTAATAAATCAAGTATGGAACATTAAATGTTATTGGCAAAGACACAACAGGAAGCAATGCTATTGAGCAGTGTATCTCATACGATCATTTCTTTAAAACTTAGTGAAGTGGCTTTGAGTGTTTTATCACTAGCATATTTAAGAGTGCCTAGATTTCCATTAAGGCTTCTATTAAGCCTAAAACATTACTGGTTATAAAAAACAGTTCATGCCAACTACAGTAACACTGTGAATGCCTGTAAAGCAATGAGGTTATGATTGTGACTTTATATGATTTTGCACACCATCCCATGTAAATCTAATGTGTGTAACTGGATTTTAGGGCTGAGCAGAGTGTGTTTTTGATCATTTATTCCCGTTACAAACAACACTGTCTTTCAGTGTCATTATTTCCAGCAGCCACAACCTTCTCGTGCCTTTGAAACAATGTGCCATCAACCATTTCATCTATATAACTTCAGTCTGTTGACAGATTCCTCCTGTTGCATTTAAATATGTTTGTGAGGGTTCGACAACAGCACACTGCACATTAAGCAAAAAGCCTCCAGACAGATCCAGGGCTTGATGTTACTGTTATTTTTTATTAAAGACACCATCCAGACATTGTGCTGGCAGTGAGTGAGGGCTGGTGTGCTTGGCTCTGACACGTGGGAAAAGGTGGAATGATGAAGAGGTAATTAAAGACAGGAAGAGGTGAATATGATTTTGGGGGGATCTGTCTGTAATTGGACACGTGAAAGACACGAGTGGAGTGCATAGCTACTGCTGCTTCTCCTTATTAGTCACTAATGTGAAAACCAATATTTCAGCCCACGTCAAGGTGCGGTGGGAGACGACGGCTCTCTCCAACAAGTGTGGGGTCCCCACTGAGAGTTTGAAGCACGCCTGATATCATCCTCCATTCCCTTCTGTTTAATTCACAGAAAGATACTGGTTCAAACAGACCTTCCCTGTTTTTGAGGGCTAAAGCACCGACAGGTGAAGACTGGCTCCACCAAATCCATCCATTAGAGCACACAAACCCAACAGAGAAATGTCTTACAGCTATAATTAAAAGAAAACATCTTTTGTTTTTCTTTCCTGCTGGAAACGTCCTTCTGAAGTTGAACTGGAATTTTGTCTGGAAATATTCTGCCAAAAATTCCGCTTTTTTCAACTGACTGCTGACTTCCTCTTTATGCTGTTTCTTCTAAAACAAACAACAATTGCTTTGCATGTGGTGGCAGTTCTAACATTTGGTGAACATAGTGATGGATATGACAGATTTGCCAGTAAGAAACTGTTCAAGAGAAAAGCCTTTTCTCCTGAAGATTAGTTTGATGGAGTTTGGTGCTCTGGAGATATATGTCTCTACTATGCGAATTTCCAAGCAAATCCAAAATGTGATTAGATGAACATTAAATCATATTGCTTTTAGGTCACAAATCTCCAGTGGGATCCAAAAGTCTGGGATCATGCTAGACAAATACTTCTGTTTTAAATTTAATACAATGTATTACTAATTACTAATTTTTTATAAAAATTATGTTATGAGCATTGCAATTTCAGTGAAAATGTCAGTTGAAACATTAACACAAATCTGAGCATTTCTTCAAATTTGATTTGTGGCCCTTTTGCTTTGGGCAGAATCATCATAACATTTATTTCAGTTATTCTCCAGGTTGAAATCAGATGGATTCCCTGACTTTCAGTGTGATCTCAGATTTTAGGAAGTCACTGTATCTCGGCTGGCTTGTTGGTTCAGATTTGGGGAACCTGTGAGAAGATGCAATAAGCTGCTGTGCATTATGACGAATGATTTTGACACACATTGGAAATCTTGACAACTGATTGTTCCGTGCGTGACACCATGTGTCACAGATGTGGCCTCATTACCGGCCACATCAGGTGATTTCACCGGGACCAGAAAGGGAATGTCATGTTATCATATTCGGAGTGTCATGTCATGTTATATTTGCCACGGCTTGTCACAACAGTGGCGGTGTGCAGTGCTTATGGTGGTGTTTATAACGGTATCAGTTTGCAAACAAGTGGCTGTCAGAAAACGTCAACATTGTGTTTGGTGTCCCTGTGGAGAATTGTGGGATATATATAGAAGACAGGACAGGGAAAGATGGCTTTGGGATAGAGTCTTCGTTTGCACCAGTTTTGCACATTTCATGGCTTTCAACACATTAGCTCACAACCACCTTTATTTTAATGCTAATTAATATTCAGGGATAGTGAAGTTTAGAACTGTCAGTGAGATATGTATGCTACATTCATAGCAAATTAGCAGTTTATTTATAAATGAATAACAAATTGATAAAAAAAAAAGACACTTTAAAGGTTTTTCGAAGTTTTTTCCACTAATGCAAGCTGAAGTTTACAGACATTTCAAAAATCTTTTTCACCTTTAGCCACACAAGGATAATTCTCATTTAAAACAAAATAGACCTGTTCAGAATTATACTATTATTTAATTAATACAATGGTTTGACATTACAGTATGGAAAATGAAATGCAGGAGTTGAATATTAAGTGAGCTAGAACAACAAGTAACATTTATATAGGAAACCATTAATCAAAATTAACTTCCAGTCCAATTCATTTGTTTAAGGGCATTCATTTTACAATTATGAGAAACTTAAAGTTCAAAACTTAGTCGCTTCTATCCAAACTTTTAACTAGTAGTGTATGTCTGTATTCAGCTGTAAATGTATTATAACTTCAAAAAATAAACCTTTTAACTTAAAAAAGTGTTACAATCACATTTCATTTAAAGTCGCTCATTTAATGAAAGTCTCTTCAGCAAAGCAGAACGCCTTTGATATAACATTGACTCATTAATATTTAATTTATGCACTTATTAGAAGTTATTTTCTCATACTCTTCTTCTTGAAGAAGACCAAATGGTGTCCCTACTCTCTGAAGTCCAGCATTAAGTGTAAGACAAGATTTCTTTTTATTTTATAATCTTGAGATTAATTGCTTCAGTAAAACATTGCAGCAGTCTGTTATGATTAAATATTGATGCCCAATTTAGTCTGGTTTACTCTCTCTCAGTCTCCGTTGCTTCTGGAGAGCTGCAGTATTGAGTTCAATAAAAGAAGATTGTTGGAGAGGCATGCTGGAGCACTGAAGGGTGAACAGGTCAAGTTCACTGTGGGGGTGGGGACAAAATGAGCAATGCTGAAGGCTTCTGGCACCAGATGTCAACTTGTGAAAGTCCTGACCATATAAATGTCATTATAAAAAGAGATGCTTTCACTCACTGGACATACAGTAATAAAGAAACTTGGAACAAGCAATTTTATAAACATGAAAGAAGGTGAGTCATTAAAGATTTTTTTCTGCTTTTCTCTTTGGTTGATGGTTGTGTTACGAAACTGATATTTTGTAGCATGTTAATATATTAATTATGACAACCAATATTCCAATCGAAGATTTAAGGACTTGATAAAAAATGGTTTGCTTTCACATTGTTAAACTAAACTTGACATTTACGAACCTTCATGGTGTTCCAAATCTATATGCTGTCATTATTTTCTGTGCACAAAACACAAAAAAGGCTTTTTAATAGCTCTTGTTCATATAACAACAGTTCATACTCACTATGAGTCTCAAGGTCTAAACCACCATAAAAGTATTTCTGTACTTCTGCAATACCTCAGTATGAGGAACAGACTAACAGTTTGATTGTTGTTAAAATCTCCCTTCTGTTGCCCCTCTCAAATCCTAATTTCTCTTCTGTTTTTTCAAACTGGCTTTTTTGCACAAAACAACACACACCACAACCAATACACAATTCAAAACTAAACACAATTCAGGCATTTAAAGGAAGGGAGGATTATTAGAGACTACACAATGAACTACAACTGTCAATTGTTTAAATAAGGACTAATAAGAATTTTTTTCCCCTTTTCTGTTCCAAAAAGAAAATAATAGAATATGGGTTTTGGAACGACACAAGGGTAAGTAAATAATACGAGATTTTTCATTTTTGACTTAGCTGTTCTTTTCAGGAAATAGTATTATTCTACATTCGAACATTTCATATTTGAGCTTTTGCTCAGAAAGCGGTTAAAGTGGGTTTGATAGCACATTTTTACTGCTCTTCCATTATTCCTGGTTTGTGACTGTAGCACAGCTTGCATGCTGGAGGAACTCTAGTTGATAAGAGTAAGTGAAGAATGTGTCAGCACTGGGAGAACTTTGACACTTGAAATGCAGAGAGGAATGCGTGTCATCACAGTTCAGAGTGACTGCAGGCCCACAGGCTGCAGCCTCACACGTCATTATTAATGCCGGCGGTGAGGGAACCAGGAACACATCACTAATGTGTGCAGTTATCCTGAGGGAACTGGTGGAGGGTAAAAATGAAGTGTAAAATTTACACACATTACCAGAAGAGGTGAGTATCTTAATGCGGATGCTGTAGGCTTTGATGAAGTCATTAAGAGTCACTGATGCATCAGATGGCAAGTTTTCGTTCATTTTATCCCCTTCCTTTCTTCCTTCCTTCTTTCTTATGATCCATCCATCCAGCTTTCCTTTCTTTTTTCTTTTTTTTTCTTACTTAAATTTGTCACAGATATGATTTATACCTTTGCAGAATCTTTGGCTTTTAACATCAGGCGTCCAGCAAAAGCACAGTTATGGATACATTCAAGAAGAAGGTCACAGTGATCTCTTGCATTCAGTAACACAGCATTTAGCCCAAAAGACAAAGACATCAATTGGACTTTATCGTGATTGGACAGTGGAAGCAGTTGTGTTTGCACTGTTTATGTAATATGTAGTAAAAAAAAAAGGGATTGAAGTTTAATTAAATGCTTGGAAACAACCAAATAAGTCAGAAACACTGCAAAACTGGAGTTCTAAAGTGTGCGGTGAGTTTAAATTTTTCAGTTTAGTTCTGTAATCTGGCAGAATTGATTCTGACAGGCATGACGCGCCACAGAAGAGTCTGTTGTTTTTAGCGTTGCATCCAAAGCAGAGCTGTTGGCCTTTTTCAAGGAAAAGACATGGAGACCTGCATTTGTCATGTTTTCTGATGAGCATTTGACATGGAGTCTGTCAGTCTCATCGACCTTCATTTGCAGTCTGAGGTTGTCACACAGCAGAATAAAATCTCTTATCTTCAGACCGGTTCTGGGTTCAGTGGCGTTGACGATGCCCCGATGTCCCGGGGAGACCAAAGGAAGATATTCTGTCATTTAAAAAGAAATCAAAATTTGAGGTTAGAATCTACATGCATGCGTGAAGACATCATTAGTTTTTAAAACCGTACTTCCTCTTTGTGATGATGACACAGACGGTTGTCTCTGTGTACAAATTAAAAGTCATTACCTGGAATTGCTTTTGAGACTCTGTGTCCAAATTAATTTTAGATGTATAACTGAAGTGTAACTGAGACACGTGTGAAGTGTGTGTTGAATGTCATGCATTTTTTATGTCGGTCAATTAAATTCTGAAGAAAGGTGGTTAGGATAGTGTGATTGATCAAGCCCAGTTAATGTTCAGGTTTTAGATAAATATTAATACATTTCTTTATTCAATACTGGAGTCTATTAATTAGTTTTAATGTATAAATAATGAATAAATGTGCATAGCTGATAACATAAAAAATATTTATTATTTATGAATGGGTTTAAAGGGATGGTTCACCCAAAAATGAAACTACTTCCATCATTTATTCACCCTCATGTCATTTCAAACCTGTATGATGTTTTGCTTTTGAGGAACACAAAAGAAGATATATTGAAGTGTGTTGGTAATAACAAATAACAGTGGCATTCAATTGACTTTCATTGTATCTACACAAAGCACTGATACATTTCTCAAAATATCTTCTTTTGTGTTTTTTACAGAGGAAAAAAGTGATATTTTTGTTTTTTTGAGTGAACTTTCCCTTTAAATTTATTCATTTGGCAGACGCTTTTATCCAAAGCAACTTACAGTGAATTCACGATATACATTTTTATCAGTACTTGTGTTACCTTTGTGCTGCTAATGCAATGCTCTACCAGTCGAGCTACAGGAACGCCCTGTTAAATATAATGATTAACCAGTAACATCTGGTCTTTTTATTGTTTTTTCTGTAAATTATGACACTGTTTGGTAAAAAAAACAAGTTTACTATTGTTTACTCTGAAATTACATGTATTTTCTTATTGAGTATAATACAGATTTTCACCATAAATTGTATTGTAATTTGTCCATTTTGGACAATTTTTTGTACAAAGTGTAGTGTAATTTGTCCATTTTGTAGCTCTTTTTGTTTTTTTTTTACATGTAATGACCTTTTAAATGAAATATATTTTTTCCCTGTATATAACATACAATTAACCCATTAGCAGGTTTTTACTGTAACATTTATCATTCTTTTTCCCAAACATTTTTACAAGCAAGAAAATTCAGCCTGAATTTTACTACTGTATGCGCTTTTAAAAACCCACAAGAGACAAATAAACATACAAGCAGTCAATATTGGTTATGCTTCAGATTAGCCAAGGGTAGAAATGCCAACAGTTGTTTTATTTTTTCTTAAAGTTTGAGATCTTTCATCTTGATTCAGACTGATATCAAGGACACCTCTCAGATTTTATTCTTCCTGTTCAACTGTCAGAATATCTTACAGCTTTTTCTTTTCAGATATTTTATAGTTTTTCCTCTTCCGCTTGTGAAGTATGAATTGGTGTGCAACATCACTCAGACGCCCACTGAATTATCACAGCTGAAAACGGCCAGTGAAGTGGGTTTGTTTAAAAATAAAGCCTGCCGAGCTACCAGCCAATGTCAATGAGCTTTAAATAAAAAAATAAAGAAAATCAGACCTTGATCCCTTTTGGAATTGATGTAGTTCACGCAACGTCTGCATTTAACATGATACCCAACTGATTTTTTAATGCAACACTTTCTGTGACCTTGTTCTTGACAAATACGTCTAACACTGTCCTTCACTGAGTCCTACAGCATTATACCAAACAAGAAAACAGCAGTTAAAGCATAATGCTATATTTTCAGCGTAATGTGTAGTCATTGTCAGCCAATAAACACACTTGTGACTGCACAAATTAATTCTATAATTGAATTATTGTTTAGATTTATTCCTAAATAAAAATATTTACCTTTTTTATTTAATATTAGTGTCTATTATAATAGCACTGTTGCCATCATTTAAAAAAAGCAATAAACCACTTGAGTCAGTGCTTTACAGCTATTATACCACAGCTACCACAATTATAGTAATTCAACTTCAAAGTCCTCAAAGTGATTAAGAATTTCTATGCTGCTTCTAGGACTTCCTCAGCTACACGTTTTGATCTAAAGCAACTTACAGTACAATCAATGCAGGCACTTTCCCCCAGGAGCAAGCAAGAGTTATGTGTCTTTATCAAAGGTACAGTGGTTATACAACACACCTGGCATCCCAGTAAGTCCATTGCTCCCCTGTCACCCCTATTTAGGTTGGAATTGAACAGGTGCTTAGAACAGGACTGCAGGACAGATGAGTGATGTTAGGGTGGAGAGATTGATTGATGGGTGTGTTTAGGGCTCCAGGGATGTGGTTTGGTTGTATGGGGAAGGCAAGATGAGAAAACCTGACAAGGGGTTCAAAGTCAGTGAATGTGGATTTAATCTGATGGGAGTTTATCCAGGCAGGAGATCCAGGCTGGGATTCATAGAGATAACTGCAAACCATATGGGAATTTAGGTGGATATCCCTCTTGCCATGTTTTAATAGTTTCTGTGGTGCTTTATTTAAGGTAGCATGTACCAGATTTCCAGCTAATTGTTGTATTTGTTTTAAAGCTATATAGAAGGATGAACATTTACACCACATTAGAAGCATGTGTTTTTGTAGTTGTTTATGTATGCATGCAGGCATTTTTTATGTAGAAAAAAGTAACTACCCAAAAAGTCACCTTGTGCAAAACAAGGCACTTAGAGAACCCAAAAAATCAGAACAGCCTTTAAACACAACAGCTTTCTCACTAATTGAAAGATATTGCTTTTGAGACTATGGGCAAAGAACTTTCTTGAGATTATAAACTACTTTGAAAACTCTTTTTTTCAGGAAGGAAACAAAAAAACACTATTCTTTTTATTGCAAATATCAAAATTATTACTCCTCCGCAGGCTTGTAGCTCATAGCTATTAAAATGCACGGTCTACAGTCCTAGTTATTGAAATGCATGTGGGCTTTTAGAATCCTTATTGCTAATATTTTTACAGCTGCCAACCTGAGCTGATGGGTGTTACCACGAGCAAACGGTCATATTGATTTACGGGATCACTGCCTCTGTAGGGTCACAGGGTAAGAGGGTGATCAGAATTCTGCGGTTTCTGGGTCTATGTCCTGCATATAACTATTTGATTTTAAAGATGTTAGAAAAAAGTACATTGCTATAAAGGGTCAAAAGAAACAGAATTTTGGCGTTTCAGAAACACTTATCTACAAGAAATAAGATAAAATAGATTGAGTGGGTGTGGCTTAAGTCTGATGCATGGGTGGGTTCATGTGCTGATGTCATAATGGGAGGAGTTTCTTTATTATAATGAGGTGGTGTATTTTAAGTCATGATTTTCTGAGGGGGGGGGTTACTGGACTAGAATTCATAATTTAAAATGTTTATATATATAATCTTGGATTTTTTTAATGGTAAATAACTAGCAAGCCTTTTTCGTTCACAAATGCTAAAAACAAATGTGAATTAAATCAAAATACAAAATACTGTAAATCACTTAAAATACGAATGAGGAAAATAAACCAGGTTGCCCCACAAACTCTTGCTTTGCTGTTGGCCTTAACAGATGCTGCAGACACGTTGAATAAATCCAGCAGATGAAGCATTTTGTTTCTGTTTATGGTTTCTGAACACTGCGGTCCCTGTCTGCCTTACAGGCCCTACATGAGAACACACAGCAGACAAAACAGCAGGAGTTGAATCTCACTGGTGTAAATGCTCTCTGCTCTTACAATTGGGACGATCATCACTGGTCTGAGAACAATGGGAGTTCACGGAAGCTTAAATATGAGCACATTAGATGCTTTTTTATTATTCCATTGAGAGAAAATATTTAAACGATGCTTTCACAGGGGAGTGATGCCCTCCCTGTTTACAAGAGTGTAAAAAGATCCCCCACACACACATACTTCACACATACTCACACAAACAACCCAGCTAACAATTTAAGGTTGTAAGAACGTTTTCCTATTGTTTCTACTAAGTAACAAAAACACTAAAATAATTGTTTTGAAAGTTCCAGGAATGTGTTTTTATTCTGTAACCTTTTTAAAACATTTCACTAACTAATTAAAAAATAAAAATTTTATCCATGATATAGGTAACGTTTAAAAGCGTATTAATGTTACTGCAAACATTTTATGAAAACTTTGAGACAGCTTTTAGAGAACGTTCCCTATTATCTGGGAAATGATGCAGTTTTTTATTAAACTGAGCAGTACAGGTGCTTCACTGTCTGTTTGTAACATATTTTTCACATGTCTTCACAATTGCTTGGGTTTAAATCAGAGTAACAGAAAAAAATTACTAACTAATTAAGTGGCTGCAATGTCTTAATTACTGTAAAAATCATAACATCTTTGTTTCCATCTGTTTAACTTAACTTTGTCACTTAAATTAATTTCTAGTCATTTCTAGTCATTTTTGTTTCGTTTTCAGAGTTTGAAATAAATTATTTTAATAGCGGTTGAAAATTAATCACTGTTATTTTGACACCACTTTTATTATACGTAAACATTTTTCAACAAATGTTTGATTCTGATAATGTTTGCACAGACGTTTATTTGTATGGGGTCGTTCTGACATATAATAAGATCAACGTGATCCCATGAGATGTTGAGAGATCGTCCAACAGCAACAACTTCCCCATGCTGGACATCAGCTCAGATTTCACGCTTTATGTTGCAGAATGATTGATGTACAGCAATTCCCTTTGTTCTTCCCGCACCTTACGGTCCGATCAAAGTCTGTTCTCTTTGATGTCTTAACCCGTTCTTGTCCTTGAATAAACAACCTTCCTTTGAACCATATGGTGTCCTCTCCACGCTGGGAGGGGACGAGGAGCGTTGCAACTCCCACCTGTGGTTTTAATTACAGTCTATGAGGAGGTGAAGCAGTCGGGCAGAAACAGAGATATTGGAGCAGGAGTGGTGACCCCAGGTGTTTTCTCTTCCTCTGCAGGAATGAACGAACCACCAACCGCAAGACAGAACAAACAGAAGACAAAACACAACTGACATCATTGTGAGATCCAAGTATGTGATTTTTAAGAATCTTTACTATTCCAGTATTAAGTATCTATTGTTTTCCATTGTTGAGAATATCATTCGTTTTATTTATTTAGCACTTTTGGTCTCCAGTAGGTATATATGTGTTACAGTGGAAATCTGCTAGGATTTAAGTAGACACAGCTTAACTGGGAATGATTTGCTATAAAAATATGTTTTTATTTGATATTAGTTTTGATGTTTTTTTTCAGAGGTCTTGTCTTGTAGGTCTTGTATGGATTTTTATTTTGTAAGGTAATGTCTGGGTCTTGGACGAGAGTGAAAGAAAATTAATATCTACAGGCATTTGAAAGGTGGCCTAAAAAAACTATAATAATGTAAAATAACAAGTGTCCAATACAAGTGTGTTTTATTGTGACCTTCATATAACAAAAGAATAAAGGCTAAAGACTAAGGCTCTGTAAATTTCAATACAAATCAATGCCCTAGTTGAAGAAACCCTTTTATATTACATTTTTTTATATTTAATTTAAATATTTATAAAGAACCTTCCAGGCCACCGCAAGAGTCTCCACATGCTGCAACATTTGGACCTGCTCTTAACACCCAATTCATTCCTCTATCATCTCAAATTAATCATATTCTATGCATGTCCAGGATCTCTCCAGCCCCTTTGCCATAAGGATCACTGGATTGCTGTGAGACCTCTCCACAACACTTGAGTGAAAGAGCCAAGCCAGGCACCCATCAAATTAAGCCGGTTCCCGTTCTAACACCCTCGCTCTGCATGGCATGGTCTTTATCTCCCTCAACACCTCATGGCTCTGAAGCCCACAGCTCTCTCCTCAACACTTCTTTCTCAGCTCTGCTGGGTTCCTCTGACTTCTGCCTTCTCGTCTTCATCTACAAATGCTGCTGAGCTTGTTGGTATTTCTAAACCTTGAAACATAAGCTGAAAGCAAAACCCTGCAGCTATACTGGGCATTACAAAGTCTATGTCTTTTATGACCAGGACTTAGATGTAGTTCTTTCTATGTCTCGGTTACACAGTGTATTTTAATATTTGTTTTATGTATTTGTGGAGCCAAACATGAGACGGCTTTTTTGAAAAGATTTGGGTGAATGCAAATATGATCCATCGATCTTTCTGACGCCTCTCCCTTAATATGCACCAGAGCTTTCAAAATTATATGAAAATATCAAATGAAAGAAACATTGGTACCTTGAAACCATCTTCAGATGATGTGCTTCTGATATTTGAGACTTATTAATTTCAAACCTGACATTGGTAATACTTTGAAAAGTCAGTTTTATTTTGCTGTAATGTATTCAGTGAGTTTCCTTTGAGGCTGTGACTCTGGATTTTATTCTTGGTGAGCGTTTCATATGGCTGCTGTATGTCAGATGTACGGAAGCCTGCAGGCTGTTCCCAGGAGGACTCTGAGGCAGCCAGACAACATAAATGGGGTCGTACAAAAACCCTCATTCGCTTGCGTGGAGTTTGCCTCAGATTTGCATTTCTGTAGCCTGTAATCAGTTGACATTTATGCAGTGTTAATAAAACACTGTGGGGTGAATTCATGCGGCGATTGCATCATTTTTGCATGCAGTATTTTAGTACAAAAACACTAAACGCTACCCAGCTAACAGGAAACATTCGCAGAATGCTGGCTAACGTTCTCTAAAAGTTCTCTCAACATGATCAAAAATGTTGCCCTCTTATAGCTTACCTGTTAATAGAACTTTTTTAGTGTTACAGAATTTAAAAAAAATGTAAATATGTTCTTATAACCAAACAATACAATAATACAAAAAAATGTCTAAAAAATGGGTGTTTTTAACATTCATAGAACTTTTTAAGCATTTTAAACATTTTTGTTACCTAATGAAAACATTAGGGAAACGTTCTTACAACCTTAATTTGTTGGCGGGGTTACAGGCATTAAACGCACAAAAATGTGCTGTGTATGAGCATCATTTGCAGTGCAAACACACCTTCCTTGTATGTAAATTAAGGTAATTATAGATTGTGCCTTGTTCACAAAACTCAGTTTTGTTATTAGCCTAGCGCACTTAATGTTGATCTATCACCACCCCCATCAGATGAAATGATACAGGTTAATTATTATTATTATTCAGCTGATGTGAACGGTTTACTTTTTAAATGTTCTGAAAAACATTTCATTTATCACACTTTTAACGTGCTGTTGCAGATCGCTATTAGCCGATATACTGTAGCAGAATCTGCATAAGCCTGAATTTATTATATACATCTATTATACCAAGTATTATACAAAAGAGCAATACAGTGATCCTGTATTGGCAAAACTTTCACCGTAATTACCTTTAATAATCCATCAACCTGTACCGCGACTGTATTAATATTCATTACGCATTATGTGGGAGAGCAGTAGAGGGTATAATAACAGCTAGTGCTCACAGACTGTGCGGTTCCAGCACAGGGCCTTTGTGGAATAGAAGCCGCCACATTCAAAGGTCATGTAAATGAGAGCATCGGTCTGCAGTTATGAGGGTCCTGCCAATGGAGGAGGAAAATAGTGTAATTGCAGCTTGTGAGACTGATTCCTGACATCCGGTCACACCTGAGTGGCTGTTTCTGTAGCCGAGACCTTTATCCCGATCATTGGCATTCTGTGGGAGGAATGTGGAAGAGAGTTGGGTGCTCTCAAGCACATAGAAACATGTCATAGGAGAGTTGTGGCTGTTCCTATCAGACATGTGTCACATCGCAAAAGCGCTCTTTGTCACTCAACACGAACCCCTGACTGAGTGGCTGCTCACCGCAGAAAAAAACTTCCCTGTTAAATTCTGAGAGAAATGTGGAGGTGTTTCACTCGCCCATTGAGAACCCTTTACCAAACTTGACGGATGCTGTCCGAAAGCCGAGGCATCCAGGTTTGGAGGAGAAATCTGTGCGGAAGTTCAGATTCTTTTTTTCTGAGAGTTTTGGTCATTTCGTGTTGAGCTGTCATGCTGTCAGCTGTCATGCTTTTTCTAAAGTCAAAACAGTCATTTTTGGTCATGAGAGGACAAAAGATGTGGGAAAAACTATTATGATTATGAAGATTATGAAGAATTTAGGTCTGCTTAGATCGCCGCCCTGCTGTTGGCGGAGTGTAATTTGTCTGTCTGTCTATCTATGTCTCATTAGCAAACGACTGTGTGTTTTGCTTATTGAGTTTTAATGATAATAAAATTCCTGAATATTGAAGACATATATGAGGACATATTATTAATCTTCATTGTCCTATCCTGTAATTGATTTTTTAATTTTTAATCTTTGTTAAATTAAAAATTTTTGTTTAAATCTTTTTTAAGTTTATAAATGATTGTCTCTGAAAAGTAAAAAATAAATTAATAAATAAACTCAAGTGCATCAATTGTTTTTAGTTTAGAAGGATTCTAAAAATAGTTTCACTTTTATCACTTTTTGAACACAACCCATCTGGACAGATTGTACTGGTGCTAAATTATAGTTGTGACTCAACAAACTTGTTTGACATCACCTCAGGAATGTCATCCAGAACTTTCTCTCTAGAGTAAAACTGAGAGAGCCGTTCCTAGAGTCGCTTAGATTTTTTACGTGTATTCCTGAGAGACACAGAGAGCTATCACCATCTCACTCTCGCCCACAGTCAGACGCTCGTCGCAAATAATGTGCTGTATCTAAAAATCATGTGACAGTGTGGGATGAGCCTTTCCTGTTTCACGCTTTAAAAATGATAAAAGTCGTGTTAATGTCTCAAATAAGAAGCATGTTGGGTGTTTTTAAACGGGTTCGTAACCTCGCCTCGCTTTCAAACTGACCGGCTCTGATATTATTGTTATAATATTGTTTCCTAACGGTCTCCCGTGAGTCGTGTCAGTAAGGTTTCAAAGCCATGATGCCTTTAGAAATTAGTTTTTACCTCAGAACAATAATGCAGAGAAAGTCAGAGAAAAAATATATGGTGATAAAAATAATGTTACACTTTTTAAGTGGTGTCCTCAGAAGCGAATTGGCTGTTTTGGTTATGATGAGCTCACCGAATCAAATGAAGGAAGGCAGGTTTAACATATGACAGTTCCTCAAAGCCTGGCACCAGTCAAAGGGCACAGCTGGTGGGATAGAGACAGAGTAGCAACACACTCGTAAATGGAGCTCTGTGTCACTCAAACAGCAGCCACATGTGTATCTGTCTTATCGCCACATTACAAACAAACATGTTTCATTTTAGATCACGTTGCAGTAGAACAACAACGTCACACTGATAGTCTATCCCTGGTTTACAACATTTGTGAGTCTAATAATTTAGTTTCATAAGTGCCAAAATATTCTTTCTTATTATTAAACTGTAAAATTAAAAATTCTGTCATGTGATGCTGTAATTTTGTTTATGAAACACAAACTGAGAATTAATATGGTGATCATGGCTGTTAATCTCCAAAAATGACCAAACAACACCAAAAACTGTAAAATGAGCTCATATTAGCTTAATTTTAAATGTTTACTTTTTCCAAAATTTGTTAGTGTTCCACAAACAAAAAATACACAGGTTTAAAACAACATAAAGATAAGTGATGACTTTTTGCATGAACTACCCCTTTATGTTTTTCAGAAAAGTAACAGCGCATTAGAAAGAATTTTTCCTGCAGCTATTATGATGACATTATATTGTAAAAAAGGTTGTGAACTCTTACATCAATTGATGATGATTGAGGAAAAGAACGTATCTGAGATCTTCTGTCACCTTCCCGCTCTTTAAATGCAGTCAGTTCTGACTCACTGCTCTCTTTTCTTGTCAGAACTGTTAACAGAGGGTCTCAGATGAGAGCTGTTGATGCAGTCAACACAAGCAACTAAATATAAAATAGACCTGCCACCTCTTAACTCTAATGGGCCCTGTTGAATAATTCAGCCATGATGATAATAATAATAAAAGAAGTGAAGAAACAGAGGAAAAAAAAGTGTCTTGCATCAGTACCTTATGGGTCGGGCCAGGGATATAATTTGTTGCCAGCAGTAGTTGCCGCATCCTATCAGGTCTCTCTCTGTCTCTCTCTCTCTCTCTCTCTAATTGCATTATTTCAGCACTGAAGATGAAGAATAATTTCTGTGGAATTTTCATCAGTCATTATGTCAGGAAAGAAGCGGGAGGGGTTTGGGTGGGAAGCGGGTGCGAGATGCTCTAGCACTGTGATGTCAAGCGTTAGCAGGAGAGGAAAGAGATTTGAAGACACACACACACACACAAAACAGAAGCCGTCAGGGCCAACCGTAAAAGTACGGGTGAGATGGGGGCCAATGCGTTGACAGGAGGACAGCGCCAAATTGGAGACTCCTCCACATGTCTTCCGTTGTTTTCCTCACTCACCTCCTACCGTTTGCTCCTCTGTCTGTCTCTCTGTTCTGTCATAAAATTTGTTTAAGATTGCCTCTTGTGCTCAGTCCCTGCTGATTCGAACCCTTGTTTATTCATTTATAGCACCAAATATAATACAAACCCATAGATGCATGTATGTTCAAATCTTTTCTAAATCTATTCTGCTCAGTGTCATACCGGAATCCTGTGGCCCCCTGCAAACCATAAGATGTGGCCCCGCCCACAAGCAGTGACATCATGGGATCATTTCGGGGATGTAATAAAGGAATTCTAATATAGCACCTGTTTTAGCCACAACTAAAAGACGTATTGATCTTGTTTTGTGTAATTTAGCCTTTATATTTTATCTTAATTTTTCTTTCTTTATCTTATTGACATGAACATTGTTGTGTATTTATTTATTAAAACATAATTGTATATGTATTTATTTATTAAAATATAAAACAGCATTATTGAGCGTGAGTGTGATACTGCTTTAATACAACAGAAAGTCGTGTATGCCAGTTGTTCTGCTCTGGTTTCCTTTGTCGCTGACCATTTAACACCCCTCTGTGTCCCGGGGTGTGTAAATGTCACAACACAGCACTTTTGTGTTGTGATGATGGCAGGTGTATAGCAGTCATTAAGGCTTTCGGGCAGGGCTCTATTTGTGCACATGAGACCCTCTGGATAATGAGTTTAGACACTCTGTGTATATTATATTATAAATTTGTGCGGTGTGTAATTAGTATCATAGCAAGGGTTGGACACTGTCAGCACTCTGCTGTTTTGAGAGTCCTGGCCCACAGGAAGATCACATCAGAAGCTAGATATTAACTCAAATGTCTATGTTATGTGGAACTATGTTTTTTTTTACTGTGAGGGATCTTACCGAATCATCTCTTCTTTATGTTTTTCACATAGAGGTTCTGACGCTTTTTCAACTTTGTTCTACTCCCCCCGGTGTGGCCCCTTAATTTCCTGGGTTGTTTTTCCGGCTTTCTCTCCTTCCTTTCTTCCTCTCTCTAAATGTTCCCACCTCTTCCCATCTACCTCTGAGGCAGAGCGAGCAGTCGTACATCTGCCGTTTCTCCCTACACCAAGCAAATCCAGCAATTTCAGGCACCTCCCCACTGTGAATTATCTTACCTTGTAAACATCATGAAATATTAATGGTGATGGGTGTAATTTTAACATACTTTTTACCAAGCTTAATATGCATAGAACATTTACAGTAAGCAAGACATTTGTTGGTTGATTTTCCAAAAAGTGTGAACACAGTGGCTCTGTGACATTGTCAGAAAATTGCAAATTTAAGCATGTAGTAAGTTTGGGGGCGGGACTATACGTTTGTCCAACCAATGGCAGACAGGAACAGTGGCAAACAGGAAACCTGTTTGAAAGCATTTTTTTATTTCAGAAATGTTGGCACCAAAATCGCACACTTTCTTCCACACACCTTTAATCACCTTCTTATTCTTCAGAAATATTGCATTTTTGCTTCTACTTATTTGCCACTGTTGAAAGCTAATTTGTAAGAATGCTTATGTGCAATTTGTTAAAATTAAAGTCACAGCTAATTGTATTTTATAATGTAACAAATACAAGCTAAAGTTAAATTAATGAAAAGACACATTGCCTTTGTTAAGTGATGAATAGGGTTACTCATACAATTCTCATAATAACTCATACAATTAATAATAACATTAGCAATGCATCAATCTTTTGGATTGTGACTGTGAATATTTTGATAAATTGATAAAAATAATATGAATGCCTGTAATTAATACACATTGACATGACAATGATAAAATGTGACACAGTAAAAGCAGACACTATTAATTTAGCTAGAGTTGTGTTTTCATAGGAATGTAGGCAGAGAAATTTAACTGCTCGTTTATTCCCCCTGCATTGCTTTTTTAGTCGTTTTTTTAGTTCTCTAATTCTTTCTGCCTTTAAGTCGACATTATTGTTTTATTTAGTTATTAGTTGTAAAACAACTGACATTTTGGTTCCATCATAACTCTCTATTATATCATTGAGAAGCCGTGATAATGTGCAAATGTCTGTGCATTAACTTTCTCAAATTCATAATATCACAATCTGCTCGGTACTATAAGAAGCCATAAATATGGAAAGTTCTTATTTGCAGACGAATTTGCAGTAATGATCACTTAGTCCCACAGACTGAATTAAACTGTTCTCTCGGGCTTTCTGTCGTTACACAACACAAGAAAACGTCCTGCGGGCCTCTCGCTAGATGAAAGAAATATAGAATGCTTCATAATTTAACAATATTGAGATCCCAGTGCTAATGAGTTATTAACAAGATTTATTTAACGATTTCTGAATTATGCAGCAGGGTAATGGGACATATCTGAGGGAAATTTGTATATTATTATTAAGATGTAAATGTAACCACAAAAAAAAAAACAGTGCGTGAGGGGAGAGATGAACACAATGTTTGCAGATGTCTTACTTTAAAATGGAAGTGGGGTGGAAAGTATCATTTTATTGGGATTGGTAGAAAGACTGTGATGAGGAGTGATTAGGGAACTAGTTCAGTAACCCAAAAAGAGGATGGTAAAGGTTAATAGAATGTTGCCCTTCAAACATCTCTTAAACAGGCCTTTTAATTTAATGAAGCTGTCTGGAGTGTTAAATTATGTCCTCATTTATAATGACCACTTAACAGAGAATGTCAAACAAAGTTGCTTCTTTCTTTCTTTCAGGTTTTTGCTGCAGTATCTTTTATGCTTTGTTTTTGTTTGTATAAAATAATTTAGTTTTCATAAATTTTCAATATGTTTGTGTGTACGCACAAACTTTTTGTTTATTTGTTTTTTGCTCTGTTCGTAATATTTATTTATAACATAATATTATTTATTTTTGTTTATTGATTTTTTTCTTCTTGGGAAGGGGTCCCTATTTGCAAAAAAAGCAACACCAAGGTATAATGAGACCCTTCTGCGGTTGCCATAGAAACCCTGACAAAACTGTCAAGTTTGAAACTCTTTCATACATCTCATGTGGGGTCTCCAGCGCAACTGTCAAAGAGGCACTTTAAACTGAGATCTCTTTAGCAGAGCACATTTTATATCTAGCAAAATAAGCCAGTTTTGAGAGCTATTTTCAACGGCACCCACTCATGAGAATCAGCAACTCAAAAGGGCGGCGTGCTGAATAAATAAGAAAGCTGAAAATGAGGTGATTGTGATTCTTTGAGCGTAAGCTATTGCCACACGCACTCCACAATGACTTCTTCTTTCAGCTCCAGCAAAGGAGACAAGAGGCTTTGGATTCACCCTAAGTAGGTTGCAGAGTAGTAATCCAATTACGGTATGTGTTTGAATAACAAAACCAAACCAATAGCGTATTTTCTTTTCTGTAAAGATACTCTTGATGGTGTTTTGGGGCCATCACTTTAACATAAAAGATTGTGAATTATTTCTGTTGTATTACTTAGAGTTACAAGGTTTGACTAAGACTATACCAACATAACAATTGAGGGCTTTTTTTAAAGGTATCACAGACCTTCTTGACTTTGTATACTGGGTTGCACAAGAGGACTGTTTATGCAAAGGGTTAAGTTTTGATTGGTTAGACTGGACCAGTTACCCTGGTGGTAGATGTTGTAACTACACTGTCTTTCCTCATTGATGGCCATTAAGAAAGATAGTCTGACAGAAAAAGTTTTGAAAGCAACATATAAACATCAGATACTTTATTATATTGCAGTACCTTACTGCGACTTTACCATTATTGTGTCATTGTGCCGTATGCAAGCAAGAGAATAACAGGAATTTTGAAACAGAAATCAATGTATATGTATTTATAGACTCACCTTAAGCCAACTTTGAATGAAAAAGTTAATTCATTTTATATGATTGCTATGTGGAAAGGGTAAAAGAAAAATTTAATATGTCTTTAGGCAACAATAAGGCTGTACATACTGTAAGAGAAAGCACAGAATGACAGTACAAATATCAGCAAAATGGTGCTAAACAAATAAACAATATTGATTTGTTTACATTGATACACACACTTTATAGGAAGAGTTTTTTGCCGTTTGATTTTGTTTGTATTGTAGGTGCTCATGATTTGACAGAGAATGGTGCAAAAGAAAAGATCTTGCCCAGAGGAACAGCCTTGTGGTCAAATTTAACAGAAGGCACATTCTCAAAACATTTCATGGGCTTTTTTTAAGTAAGATACACTTTCATGCACCAAAACAAATCTCATTATTCTGGAAATATTTTATTATGACATTCCAATTAGTTATTGTTGTGTGCTTTGCTTTCGCTCTGGCTTTTCTTCACACCTGGGGGATCAGATGAGCAGAGGAAATGCCCTTCTGCCTGAATCAAACCACCTGTCAATCACCCTCATCCTGAGCTGAGACTGGCGACCTCTGTTCTGTAACACAAGATAAACGCCAACAGAGATTAACATCCTCAGAAACAAATAATTGTAGTTTTGTGCAGCATTCTGGGATTAAACACTAAATGGTGTATTATTTACTGATCACCTGAAATCAGGCACCGTGTTTAGTTATATGATGATACTGTCATGTCTTTCAATGCAAATTGTTTTATTTGTGTGTTATTTACAAAACTCATAAACCTATTTGCCTGCTGCAATTAACATGTTGAAATTTTGTGACCATGTTTGTCTGTTATCTGCATAATTTCTCCAGTCAGTTAAAAAGCAACACATACAGGGCATGCAAATAAACAGCACTGTAACTTTCAATGGCAGTAAGGCAATAGTCCAGCATAATCTAAGTATAATATGTAGAAATAATCAAATTACATTTTACCCTATAATGTGCACATGTAAAGCGACAGAATTCAAAGGTGTCACTGAATGTTACTGGATCATTCTTTGTGGCAGTGAAGACAATTTGTTGATATTTTCAACCAAGATTCCAAAAACCAAGAATATAAAAGGAAAAACAATAAGGCAGGAGATTAAATCATGGCTGTGAGTTTTGTTGAGTATGTTTAAAGTGTGAACAGTGCTGGATGTATACGTGTGTGTGTTTGTCTGTGAGTGTGTGTGTGTCTGTGTATGTGTTTGTGAGCGTGTGTGTCTGTGAGCGTGTGTGTGTCTGTGAGCATGTTTGTCTGTGAGTGTGTCTGTGTATGTGTCTGTGAGCATGTGTGTGTGTGTGTGTGTGTGTGTGTGAGCATGTGTGTCTGTGTGTGTGCACATATGCCTGTGGGTCTAGAACCACGAGACCTCTGGGAAGAGAAGACGAGGTCTTTGAGGAACACACAGAGTGAGAGATGAGTCAATCAGCCCAAAGCACCTGCTTCTACTCAACACTCAGTCCTATTAATACAAACACACGTTTACTTGTATCTGTAGAAATGAGGACATTTCATAGACTTCTATTACTTTTATACACAGCTATTTACAAGCAATATAAGCCTAACGCTTAGACTCAGACCTTCACCTCAAACTTTCTGCATTCTCAATTTAAAAAAAAAAAGTTTATGTACTATATTTTCATAGTTTTTTTTACAAATGATCCACAAAAGAAGGTTTTGCTCAGCTTTGTATTTTCTATTAGTAAAATTGCTCTAAAATAAATCATAAGTTAATTGGCTTGTAATACCACAAGGAGGTCTCACATAGTATTGTATGGGTGTATAGTATTGTGTGGGTTTTTCGTATTTTTTTTTGTAGGGTCACAATATCATGATGCCATCAATCTGTTTTTTATGCTTAGTGTTCATGAGTATGACTAATCTGTTTGATTTTAGAAATCCACACACACCTTTCAGACAAGAGGATGATGAATAATGAAATTTCCTGTGTTGTGTATGGTGCTCATGAAATCAATCGTTCATGCAAAATCTTGCTCCTGCTGGTTGTTTCCCTTTTACAGTCTGCTGAGAAAATGGCATTTAACTGTAGAGAAATGTCAAGGTCATTTTGTTCCTGTGAATCACTGATGTTGTTTTTCCTGTATCCGAAACATCTGCAATGTTTAGCATAAATTGGAAAATGTGTTAGGGATTCAAAACTTGCCAATAAAATTCATATTTAATATTCTGCTACTGCTGGACGGCTTTGAAATTTTAAATGGGATACAAACTAAAACTCTTAAAAGATTCACAAACAAGCCTGGAAAACTGTCTTGTGAACTCTGGAATTTTTCTTGGGATTTGTAAATGCCAGTTAGATGCCAGTCATTGGAAGCTGTGGGATGCTAATTCACAGGGATAAAAGCAGGAATGTCTGCGTCCACACAGCAGCGGGAAACAGTTGTCAGTCCAGTTTTAGAATGCAGTATGTTCACACATAGTTTGATTTTAAGAGTCTAAAGTTTTATCACAGAGAGGATTTTAATCTTTGTATCAGCAGGGCTGGCTGATTCTCTTGTCTTGTTGATGTGATTTTCCACGTTAAACCTGCGGTTTAACCACAGGCTTTGAAAACCTGCTTGCTCATGAGCTCCATGCGGTCCCCAAGGGATCTGAACGAAACGTTTACATGATCTTAGACCTTCTCAGTGCCCTGCTCATTTTACCCTCTCACACTTCTTTCAGTAAGAGCAAGCCAACTGTTAATTAAGAAAATGTTTACTGCCCTCTGCATTATTCGCACACTTGCTGAAGAAAGTCAGTTCATGGTTGGCTTTTCTCTAAAGGTGAGTATTAATAATGTTTTATGCTAGGCTAATTATGCCAAACTTTTACAAGGGTTGTGAATTCGTTCTTTACTATGATAAGGAATAATAACTTTTAAATACAAAGGTTCACCAAACATTTTGTTCTGCCCTTTATTTTATTCAGAATGTATTGATGTACACACAATATGTAACCTTTGTTAAAGCACTTTACATTTCAAAGAAGCACGGAGGTAATATTTTTCAGACAAACAAAGTTTATTAGTTCTGAATTTTAAGGACGATACAGATGGGATTGCTAATAAGTTTCTTATTGCAAAAGAAACCTGTATTACCAAGAGTTCATGAACTGTAATTTAGTTTTAATTTTTAGGCTCAACAAGAGATTGGTGATCAAGAGGTAAAGGCATATATTTAATGGGATTAAACCTTTCATACCTTTTTAAATTTAGGCAAGGCAAGTTTCACTATTTCAAAAACGACCCTTTCCTGCTGATTTAAAAGCTTTAAATGCCTGTTTGATTGTATTAAATCTCTGAAAAACACATTTTTTCCTTAAACTACACTGACAGCAAAACATAAAATACGGACAGAACAACAGTAAACTTGTTTTTTAGAAATTTTTAAACACCTTATATTATTCTACAGTGTTCTGTGTGTTACTGTACAAGATCCTTTTCGGGCAATAATCACTTAAAATGTAAAAAACAAAGGTTGTTTTCCAACACTATAATATTGGTAGAATTGCAATACATATAACATAGAGGTATAGTGTCACAGAGGTCGTAGAGAATAAGAGTAAAGAGGTAATACCGCCCGTTTTCTCTTCAGGCTGTGCCCCAGGCAGAGGAATTGCCTGCTGTAGTGGCTGTTAAATTGTCCAAAGACGGTTTAAAGAACGGCAGGCGCTCTGTTATCTCACCAGTTTATTTCTATTTTTATTCAAGTGAGCCCAATCCCGGTTTTGACACCATGTTTGCAGCCATGTCGGTACTTTGGACTGATGAAGAAACCGAACACGTCGGCGCTAAACACCGTGATTACCGGTTACAGACCTCAACAAGTGCATTCTGGGTAACCACAATTTACTGAAAGCAATTCGTGACAGCGTTAATAATAGAAGCGTCAGTACGTAAACTGCTACCAAGACTGCCACTCAAGCGCTAACACAGACACCTTACGAAAATGCTCACACTCAGAAATTACAGCCCATCTGCTTTTGACAAACCTAGCTGTCATAAATAACTCTCAATAGCACATCTATATTGTATTTTATGGAAATAGACCAAGAGTCTGTTGTCTTCCCCCTTATAAGTGGGAGTGATGAACTGTTTTCCAGAGTTATTTGTGCCTAAAGAGGTGAGTGGCGTCCAGTTGTAATATAGTTGCTTGGAGCCATTAAGAAAAATGTCACTCAGCAAGTGATGAAATCTGACATATTACATCAAAGCATCATTAACGCTACACCTGCTGGAAAGGGTCGAGGTCTCGAAGGAGATTTTTCCAGGAGGGGAAGTGACTGCAGGATGGGGAGGGGTGTGGAACAGCTTGGAGGCACCACTGCTGGGTAGATACAGGTACAGAATATCGGTCCACACTGTAGCTTAAGTAACATTTGTACGTTAGTGCTCAGCTAACAGGAAGTGTTCTCAGAATGTTGACTAATGTTCTCTAAAATGTTATCAAAAACGTTCTTGCAGTAATGTTTGTAGAACTGATTTAATGATATATATCTTATATATCAGAAACATCATCCTAAAGTAGTTAGTGGAACAGAATTAAAAAATGCTTGAATAATGTTGTTAGAACAAAACAATAGTTTTCAGTTTTAAGAATTTCTAGAACTTTAAAAATAACATTTTAAACATTTTTGTTACTTATAAGAAATGTTAGGGAAACGTTTATACAACCTAAAATTGTTAGCTGGGTGGCAGATTACTTAGCTAGCCTCATAATAAGCACGATATGTCTCAACCGACATTTGCTCTTTTGATTTAGGCTTTCATCCAGCTCAGAATCTGTTTGCTCCTCTCAGCTCCAGATAATCCTGGATGTCTTCAGGAAAAGCCGAACAGATTCCACATGGCTCATGTTCGACTCTAATGAGGTTGACTCATTAGAAACATTTGCAGGGTTGCCCACAGGTTATGATGTATTTGGCACAGAAATTCAAATTCTAATGGTGGTTGATTACATATGTCAGTTCTTTGGCCCTTTCACCTGCAACTGTGTTAGGCTAATCTGCTAATAGCATTACATCACACATTACATTCAACCAAGATGAGCGAATCAGTCTCAGGGCGATCACTGTATTGCAGACCAATTATCAAATAATGAGTCATTTCGTAACAAATAATCCGAAGACGTGTTCGGATGGAGCTATAAGTCTATTCTTCCAGCTTCCTCTCTTTTTTCAGCATACATATCGATGGATTGTCCTAACAGGAAGTACGGAGGGTTGCAGAATGATGAATATTCTGGCTATATTCCCACTATTGCAATATGTCCAATATATCCACTTGCCTTAGCAATGGATTCTCCAAATTATCTGACTTTTTATTTTAAAAGCTATTAATTATATATGTTGCATAATGCAATACATATGGAAAACCAAGACATCAGAGTCATTATTAACAATTATGGAGGGTATTAATTAAATCAGATGAAATTGTGGAGAGACTGTATATTTCTAATACAAAAACTGAATTAATTCAAAAGCTTAATATGATTGGTGTGAATAACAATCAGGACTGACTTTGACACATGACCTCAAAAAGCCATGATCTGTTGACCCAAACCAGCACTGGTCAATTTTTATTAAAGCTGAGTTGTGCAATTTTTTGGTAATCAAATACTGTCTCCTGACCCAGCTTAATATACAGACACATTTTAAGTTGATTTACCAGAAGAGTGTAAACATGTGGCCCTGTGGCACTACACAAACATTGCCCTGTTTGTTTGAGCATCTTACCCTGCCTGACACTGCAACGCTGGTTTAACCAATGGTGGAACTAATTATTTACTTAGCCAATCAGAATCAATCAAGATTGACCAATCAGAATCAAGAACTGAAATTAACTGTTGTATAATAGAAAATACAATATCATAATAAAACATAACATGTATTTCAAATGTATATGTTTAACTTAGGGTCAAAGATCCAAAAAGATTCTTGGAAAAACTATGAACATAAATTGTGACTTTGATGATCAGAAAAGCAACAGAACTAATTGTCTCCCTATATTTTGTTTGTTTGTACATTTGCTTGAATAATAACAATAGGCTAATAATTTCAGAGTTTTCCAATTTAAAAGACAAATTGAAATAATCCCAACAGAAATACATTTCAATTCCCAAGTTTAATGAGCTTTTCTTTTCAGGTATTTTCTTACCTGCTATCTGTATAAAATTCTCTCTACCCTGTAAAGTCTCAGAGCACCATAGAATAGCCCAAAGGTTGTTTTTCCCATCTTTCTTTCTATAAGGTTTCTCTTTATCAATTCATTTCACAGCATCTGAGAGCTCTTCCCCTCTTCCCCCTTTTATTGCTTTGCTAGGACACGTTGTGTTGGGATTCGGAAGGTAGATTCTAGCCACTTCATTTCCGAAAATTAATGGGATGCTTAGCTTCTTTAAGGAAATGAGATGGATAATCTTGTGTGTCCATAAGGTGATGTGCAATTCTTTTTGTAGTTTAATGTGTGGCTAAGGGCTAAATGGCTGATTTCACCTCTGGAGTTTATCTTTAACAAAAAGTCAAAGAGACAAGGAGAGGAATATTTTATAAACAGGGGTGTTTTGTATAGAGATGTATCATTTATGAAACTATTGTGATTGTGTATTATTATTAAAATTGAATATACGTTCCCAAAGGCAATACAGTCCTGAGTATCCAGAAAAACATTGTTTATTCTGACCTAACAGATAAACAGATCTTGCAGACACGCATTGAAATGTCTATTAAGAAAATTGTTTCTTTGTCACTTTCACAAACTGCTAACCAGTGTTTACATGAGCAACTCTGCATTCTCAAATCATTGCTTTCTGTTGTTCTTTGCAGTGGTTTGATTGCAGGCATTGTGAAACTACTGCTGTCTGATTGCAGGTTGAGTAGGTAAACGTAAAAATTTAAAGTGATAATTATAACAGTGCAGCAGAAAACTTTAGTTTTGACAATGGAGGGTAAAATAGACACGGTCCCTGGAGGCCGTTTCTCCCACTACAGAATTGTCTACACTATTGTTCCAGTGGGCATGTTAGTGGTGGATGTACAATTAGTGTGTGTGTGTGTGTGTGTGTGTGGTAAGGGGCATATCCTCAGATATAATCTTAGAGTTAGAGTCTGACAAAGCCTTTTCTTAGATGTATATGTTAGACTACATTTACATTTATTCATTTGGCAGACGCTTTTATCCAAAGCGACTTACAGTGAATTCAAGGTATACATTTATCTGTACTTCCCTGGGATCGAACCCACAACCTTTGCGCTGCTAACGCAATGCTCCACCAGTTGAGCTACAGGAACACTGTACTAATTTTGCCCCCTAGCTCAAGAGTCTTTCAGAAAAGGAAAACAACATTAAACACTGCACAAGATACAGTATCTCACTGACCGCATTGCAGAAATCCACAGCTGTATGAAATAAACAGAAATAAGCAGTCAGATCCCTATTGTAGCCATTTAATGTTAGCTTGTGCTGACAAGATAAGTAATAAACTTAAGCATATGTTTATTTTCTGATGTGTGAGCATTTTTTAAACACTGTAAGAGCAGTTCTGGGGTCAGTAGGAGAAAGAGACTACACGTTCACATCAACAGGTCCCTGTAGTGCATTAAGAAGACAGAGAGGAGTAAAGGACCAGGGGCCAAATCTGCCCTCAGGGCTCAATAACTCTCCAGTCAGTTTTCACGCTTACTCCCAAGATGAGGTTTAAATCACATTCTTTGCCATCAGCTCTCTAGAAAGACGTTTTGCCCAATGGCGGGTTTTTGAAAGCAGACCGCAGTCGTTCACTTGTCATCAGAGCGGGTGAAGCACAGTCAGTCTGAAGTGAGTGGAGAAAGAGAGAGAGAGCAATGAAAGTGAAAGGCAACTAAAGAATGGAGAAAAGCGTATTATAATGGGTCACTTTTGAATGCTAGAATAAAGAAGCGATCATTAGGCTGTCAAGCAGAAATGGGCTCAGGTAGTGCAAAACTCTCTTTAGTCCTTGTGAACAAGTGGATGAATTGAAAAATACATGTATATAAATGAAAGTCATATATATGAAAAATCTATACCAAACTTTTGAGGCAATGTATGACATAGATTGCAATTAGCTGACTGCCACACACTGTACAAAAGTTTTAAAGCCACTAATGAAAGTTTTTGGTTACTCTTTTTGAACATTCAGGAAAAAAATGGGCATCATACAGGAATGCAATTAAGGGCATAATTTTATTTTATTTTTTATTGTAATGACAAAACATGCAGTAAACAGCTTTATCTTTTGACTGACAATTTTGATTGGCTCGTTATCTTACTGTAAATCTGCTCAAGGCTTCTTAAATATAGTATATTGCATGCTACGTAATTGGCTCAAGGTTTCTTCAGAAAAACACTTGATCAATAGCTAAAATTTTCCACCTCTGAATAGTGAAAAGGTCAAAGACTTAAAATAAGCAGTTATTCATCAATCTGCTAAAAAAAAAATGTGTCTATATAAATGTGTATATGAACTACCTGTATATGAATATATGTCCTAAATATTCATGAATACACCTGTTTATCCATTTTAGTCCCGCCCACCACGGAACTCATTGGTCCTAAAGCTCCTCAGGTGTTTAAACATGGAACAAACGTGGAAAAGTAGATCATCGGATTTTCACAATCGGATATTATGACAACTTCCTCTCATTCTACCTGGGAAACTATTAAATGCCTGCTATATGGTGAACCATCCCAGTAATAAATACGAGGTATGTGTTATTGTATTTACCCCCATCAGCTGTGCAATGCGCTGCAGGTGCGAGAGGACGCGAACAGAGCGACTCGTACACACGCTCTTATGACTGGCTGTGATTTTGTTAAGTTGCACAATATTTTGTTTTCAGTGTGGACCAACATAAAATGTTTGTGTAGGCGTGGCGTCTGATGAGGGTAGTGTTGTTGTGTTCATGTCTTATGTTATGTTTGCATGCACTCTTACACATGCAACGCATATCATTCATGAACGATTGTCAGTTTTACGTGTTTTCGAAATATTAACACAGTATATCGTACTGCACGTTTTACGATACAGGGCCGATATCCAAAGATCTTAAGTCACTGCTAATAAACGTTGCTCTGTTTTGTTCACTCTTTGGCTTTTAAAAAGCGATTTTAATGAAGGAATGGGAGGCTACTGCATGATTTTAAAGGTCTTTTATAATTCATGAGGCTTGAGCTGTTGAGTGATCGTTTTCTTTTGGGTGGCGTGTGTACTCTGTCATTTCAGATTTCATTGTAGAGGCAGCCTCGTCTTTTCTCTTGTTCCTCTTGAAGTGTATCTTTCACATCTGAGCATATTTCAAGAAGTCAAGGAGATGTATCGCTGAACAGTTTAATGAGATCATTATCTCACAGCCCTTTGTCTTCCCCGCCATCTTTAGGAATAAAGAAGTCATGGTTTATTACCTGTCAAGGTTAATTTAATGGACCAGTCTTTCTGATCATAGCTATACCATCACAGAGATTTCTTTGCATCTGTGTAGTTTTGTCATGGACTCTATAGTTAGTTGAATGGAACATCACATCCATGCTTAACAATAAAAACAGGGTTTCATCTCTTAAAAGTGCTTTTAACTCTGGATAGGAGTAAGTCAATGTAGCGATCAGTGAGCAAAACAGTCACTTTTGGTTGAGATAAACAAGAGTTCATTGGTGTTGTTCAGAATATCAGATGTTTTGATCTTCTAGCCTGGACTGCTCCTGAAAGCTGATTCAGAGCAAGAACAAGGAGACATTCCCACCAACTGAAGCACTATTGTTTTCTGACGCAATCTTTAGTAAGAATGCTTATGCTTTAGGCTTTATCTGAATTCAGACTTGATAGCTGTGACACAGATCTGATTCCGGATTCCTGTCTTGTATGCTGAGGAACTTTAAGCTGTGTGGACCAGCTACATTCTACCACACTCTTCAAAGTGAGTTTTAGCTAGCTGTGTTTTTTCTACATCAACAGTGCTCTTCAGTTGCTCTCTTGTGCATTTACCTGAAGAGCTTCAAATATCACTTCATGATGTAATAAAAAGGTCCTTGTGTTATGAATGTGCAAATATTGCCCTTTTAATGTTACAACATTAGGTTTTCTTAAAGGAGTTGTAGTATAATTTGTCAAGGCAGTAAGATAGTTGACATGAAATAATTTTGGGAAGGTACTCTGTTATACTTCATCTAAAACCATTTTCAATAGCATTTTATCGAAAGCATGTAGCTTTATTTGCCTTCATAATGTGGTTACATGTAATTTAAAGATGATTTATGATGAAGTGATGAGCAGTAATGATTGGTCACATGATCTTTGATACTTTCTTTTATATAATCAAATAAATTAAATGTACTACAAAAGTCTATGGACAGGTTACAGTATGTTTTAGCACCATTTAGCAAATCAGGATATGTATCATAACTTATTTTGATTGCTTAAATTCACAGCACATTTATTTTATAATTAGAGCAGCACTTTAGTTTATCAGTCATAATCAACAGCATTCACATATGCGGCACACAGAGTAAATTTTTTAATAAACCATAATGCGTTGAGTTTACAGTGTCTGTGGTGTGTGTAGATGTATTCAATACGTATGCAAACACTGTATTAATTATGTATTGGGTTGTTGTAATTATTTTTTGGAGGGGGGGGATACGTCTCCTTTCCTTAAGAGAGAAGATCCATTTAATTTATGCCATTTAAATATCCTTTCATCATTAATGAAAAGGCAATAGTCAGCTAAAAGCTAATTAGGAATTAATGATATATGCACAGTCAATTAGACGATGGGAGAATGACTTTAGTGGAATTACGCACTACTCGTACGTTGCTTTCAGAGTTTAGAAATCACTGCAATGTGTGATCAACCTTTATAAAGGCATGAAATATAAAATGATTAATTTAGCTCCGCTACAAGTTAAATTAGGTCACATTTAAAAACACACAGTGCGTTGATATTGATGCTGCAGCTAATGCATCCAAAAATCCAAATGTAGAATGAGGCCAATTACACTGTATGGCGGATCACATTTGTCATTTGTTCTTGATAAATCAGGAACACATGGTCAGCCACACCTCATTAAAAACTGTGGACGGCCAAGTGATTGTGCCATGGAGCTGCGCCAAATCGCATCCAAACAGAAGGATGTCGAAGCTCCACCAACCAATCAAAGAGTGGACAGCATAACAAAGGAGTTCCAAAACCTATGAGGTCTACCTTTGTGGTAGGGATGGTAATAATAAATGACACTCTACATTAGAGTACATTAGTGTGCAAACTTGTTCCTGGAGGGCCAGTGTCCTGCAGAGTTTAGCTGAACTAGCCAAACAGGATTACTAGAAGGCTACAGGCAGGTTGGAGCTAAACTCTGCGTGACACAGGTCAGGTGGCCTAAGCTGGTTTTCAGGTCTTAGTCTTGGTTTAAGTTAGGTTACCTTGTGTCCCAGCCTCCCAGCTAATAGATGGTTTAAACTGGATTTCAATATCCCAAACCCCTGTAAGTCTAGCAAAGCAGCTAAACTGAGCTAAAGGTATTAAATCCCAGGGTGAGAAAACAATATCTATGTCATGATGTGATTAGTGTTGAGTAAGAATTTGTTGTATAGATAGTATACAGTGTCTTATATGCACTCTAGCTTTTTTAGATATATATAGCAATAATATCTCATAAACAACTGATTATATAGAAAGATCACATGGATATGTCTTCTCTGTGAGGAATTGTACATTACCGCTATATATACAGCCAAATCTCTCATAAGCCCATTTGAGTGGCCCTTCCCTCAGGTTATCCACACCATCATCTCATGTTGAAGAGAATGACCCCTCCAAAGGGAACCGGAGCCATGGAGCACAGGGTCATAAAACACAGACTGTAGCTCTAATAACAAGCTAGCGTGTGTCAGGATCAAGCAATGTAACAACCCTAGTACATAAAATATTTACACCAAAGTATGGTTTCGAAATCCAAAAGGCTAGTCATTTGTAGCTTAATTAGTTATTAGCAGCAGAATGCTTGCTGAGATGGTTGGCATGAATAATAGAAGACAGTTTGAAGGTCATTAAAAGCAAGGCAGTTCTCAGCTGAGCAGAGGGAAAGCAGTTTGAATTGCCAAATGCTTGCAGATTAACAATGCCATTGCTCGGCTCCCCACGCTCAGGCGACCACTAAAGGCAAGGTGGGGGCAATTTGTCAAGTACTCTAGCGGGCCCATCTGTGCTGCAGACTGACAAATGTCCCCCTTATTTGTCATAAGGACACATGTCGTACAAGCACTGAATTAATTCCCTCTTTTACAATGCATTTATTTGTCACCCAGGTATTTAACTGGATTGCATCTTTCATTGCTCACACTGTATTATGGAGCTTGACAGAAGCAGAGGCAGTTACATCCTGACTGTGTCTGCACTGGCTTTTTTGTTAGCTTTGTATGGAAAATACAATGTGATCTGAATCTGGTGTTCACACAGTAAACAGAGGAATAGAAAGCCATACGAGCAATTGTGTAGACCCATAACATTCAGTGCCTTTAGGAAATTCCAGTTTAGGATATTAGCTGGGTTCTGCTTGGACCAATTCTTTCACCTAAGATGGTCATGGTGGGTTTTGCAACATATTGGCTGCCTGACCAGCTGATAACCAACCTGGACCATCTTGAGATACCACTTTTTCTAGCATAGCTACCAGCTTAAGATGGAATTTCCAGCAGGGTGTCATTGTTTAAATCAGGACACACACTGATTTAGAGTTCTCACTCTCATAACAACAGTTAAATGCGTGATGAAATCTCCCTGTTGTTGGCACTGTAATAGAAGCAGCCTCAGTTTTGGATGTAGACGTCTCAAAAGCACACCCTCGAGAGCTTTGACGACTTTGTTGTTGCCAGTCTATTTTATCTCTTCCTAAGTTGGTGGCTGCAAAAAATGCTGTTTGGTAAATATGATGTAGTACCATTAGATCAGGTCAAGACCAGATATCTGCTAATCTTATCCAAGGCAATATGGTTCTTTCCAAATGAGTTCCCTCAGTCTGATAGGAACTCATCACCTGATAAAAAGATAGCAATTTATTTGAAAAGGCCTTTCCTACAGGAGGGTTTGTCTGCACCTCAATCAACATGACAATCTGTGGGCTTTATTATTGGCTTGTCTTATCTTTGGCATTTGTTGATGGCACCTCTGAGTATAGCAGGAAAATAATTTATCGTAGCACGTATCGACATAGAAATGGGTGATATCATTATCATTTTACCTCCATCTGCCTCCATCTGGAAGACCTACATGAATACATTGTTTCAATATTTATGATTAAATATTCCGTGGATTAGGTGTGGCACATTCCATGGATACCAACTAGACAGACAATCAAAAATAAATGTACGTCAAAAATTATGCTGAAATAGAAATATATTTGTGCTAGATTGAAATCAATTATACATATCCTGGAAAAGGTGCAGAGAGCAATCTTCAGACAGACTGGGAAATAAAATCACAGATTGAACATACTGTAGAGAAATTTCAGCAGATCCACAAAAAGATGGTTTGCAGCGGATTATAAGAATAATCAATCAATATTGATCTTAATCTTTGCTAGAATTATGTAATTTTAGAGAAATTTCAGGGCATCGCCAAACAAATGAAATACACTGGATTATTGTCCCACTTCTTATTTATGAAACATGTTAATGTAGAGTCTGTTGGATTCCAGTAATGTTTGCGTAGTAACGGGGAAAACTGCTTGCTCTGGTGAGGTATTGTTGACAGGCTAACCTGATATGGTTGAGTGACCTTGCAGGAAATATGATGAAATTACATTTATGATATTTGGTGTAATTTAAGACTTTTTTTAGTGTTTAAAATAAGACGAATCAAATCCAGCATCTAAATGTTTGTCTTTTATATCTTTAATAACCAAAGTGATCTCTACCGACAGCTTAATCCACTTAATCTATTGAGATAAAATAGCTTGATCTACTATGAAAACAATGTGTAATTTCCAAAACATAAATATGTACATGTGTTTGCAAAAAGGTGCAATATCTAGCACAACAGTGAAGTTTCAAGTCAATTTGTGAGCTGAGCCTGAAACATTACTTAATGCTGTAATGCAAAAAAAAATTGGAAAATGCAGCATTTAATTGTAAGAGTCAGAAGGAGTCTAATATATTTGGTCCATAAAAAAACTTTTAAAAATATAAGTGGACCTCAGAGAACATTAGGTACAGTTTGATAACCCCTTTTAAAACTTTTCAAATGCAAATGCCAAAGTATGTGCCTTATGTGTGTGGTATTTAAATACATTATGCAAAGCAAAGAACAGCTAATTGAATTTTATTCCATGGTTGGAAGGATCCTCTCATACAGAAACAATGTGTTATAAGGTCAGTTTTCAAGCCGGCTCCAGATGCTTTGTACAGTACATAGACCACCAGTGGGAGGACACACACAGACTAAATTGCTACTTCAGAAAAAAGACAAGTAACTAAAACTTCTCTGAGTATCAATTTGAGCTGAGAAACAATGGTGGCTGCTGTCAAAGAGTTTCTGCATTTGTTTTTCATGTTTAACGAAGTATAACAAATTGAATCAATTACATGTACAACAATAGTATCCACCATAAACTAGAATATGCAGAAACAACTATGCATCTAGATTAAAAAATGTGGCACTCTCACTGCAAAGCTTTGTTTAAATATTTTGACCAACCTGGCAACCGCCAATTTCTTGAGTTTGGGCAGGAAAATCCAACCACCCCCTGTGTGTTTGGACAAACTTGTTTTTGCAATTCAATTTGGTGCATCTAAAGGCACAAGCACAACACGCTTCTGTTAAGATTTAGAGGTACAGCAATAGTGTGTGTATTTTAGACAGATTTTTTTTCTACTTCTCTGAGCCATATGTTTTTTTCCCGCCGTGAAGATTGATTCTTGTTTTGGGCCATGCCTTTGGGCCTTATTAAATCAAAACGTAAACTCGCTCTCCTATAACAAACAGCAGAGAAAATGCCAGTGGCCGGTTCCCTGCGGGTCTGGACTCAGATTACTCTGACAAGTTAACTAGCATATGAGCTTCCACTCCTCTTCTTTTATTCAGTTAGTTGAGGGAATGCTCTACATTTCAGACCCTCCCGGCCTTCATTGCATTTACACTGCAGGCATTGTAATGAGTATTCTATGATTGTATTGCAAGGCATTTGGCAGGTGTATAGTATAGACTGTGAGTACCTAGCTAACAGGCAACGTTCCCAGAATGTTGGCTAACATTCTCCTGAAGTTCTCTCAAAGTTATTAACGGTCTTGCAGTAATGTTAATAGTAGGACTTTTTTATAGTTTTGACAGATGATATATATATATATATATACTGTATATAACGTTAAGTTAGTGGAAATGTTATTTAAATTAAAAAATGTTTGAATAATTTTTCTTATAGTCAAGCAATAACATTAATACAATGTGTAAGAACTGGATGTTTTGAATGTTCCTAGAACATTTTAAATGTTTCAACAGTGATAATGGAAATGTTAGGGAAACGTTCTTTCTGCCTAAAATTGTTAGCTGGTTCATGGTCTATGTTCTACTCGGTACCATCAACCATCAACTTTTGACCGTTTGCACGTGTAAGCACTCACCTTAATTGATGGACAGAAACGCCTGCTCAAGGCTGCTGTTGGTGGGTGTAGGACACTGTTAAAAAGGGAAGGGCAGCTGGGCCACCTGGACTCCATATGGATAAAGTCTAATATCTATTATCATTACTCAACACTTTGGCCTGTAGGAAAGGTTAACAGGACAAACTTCACCTGTCTGTCCAAACACACATAAGTGATGAGACACACTTTTTCCAAATTGCTCTGTTGGCTTTATTTTGGCACATCTATATTTACTGTACTTTACACATTCATTATTAGACTGACAATATTATAAATAATCTTCCATGACAAATAAGCTGTGCTCTTTGTAGTAACTATATAATCTGCAAATTAAAATGGTATTAGCTCTTTAGTACTTGACTGGGTGATGCGGATGAATATTGTACTTGCTGTGAGCAAACACCTGCTAAAAACACCCGTAATCCTGCTTTTCATAGACCGTACACTCCCTGAAAATGTGCAAATGAGATCCTTTGGCACATTGAATGGATATAGAGCGTGTGTGCACTTCATAAGGTGTTTAAAATTCACACTCGGAGGCAGGGATAAATGCGTGCCCTCATTAAATTTCGGGCGAGGATTTAACACGGCGTGTTACACCGAAGACTTGAAGCCACTTAGCACCCTGATTAAACATGAAAACAAAACATTTGCGGTGACTTTGATAACGTATTTGCGAGAAGCGCAGCAATTTCTTACCTTAAGTAAGTGTGAGACAGGTGGTTAACGTATCCTCATATTTAGATCGTTGCCAAACTACCCAAACTAGCCTAATCTGTTCAAATGACTTAATAGCACGCACAACAAACTGTACTTTTGTGTTTCTTTGAAGATAACGGCAGCCCCAAATGAGACTCGGTACGAAGAAAAGGCTGTTTTGAATTGTAGCTAATGGCACCTTTGATGTTTTGCTTATTGCATGTTTTGTTTACGTTGAGTTGAAAAGTTCACGGCACAAAAGAAGCCTTTCTCGGATTCTGCCTGCATGTAGTTCCGGAGATCCGTGTGTCTCAACGGTGACATTACTGGCCCACTTTCTCCATTTCATAGCGGCCGTCAGAGCCACTGTACTGAATGTGTAGTGTTTGACTGCAGATCAATCTCACTGCTGTGTGTTAATTAGAAACCAGAGCAGTGATAAACTGATGATTTAAATGAAACATCTCGTGTGGTTATCTGTCATTTGGGATGGAGGGAGGAGCAGAGTGATAGGCAGATGGAGGTGGCTTATGTCTGCCCTGTTGCATGCTGGGAGAAAAACAGAAATGGGGCCAAACACACTTTGCCCCACGATACACAACCTGACACACAAAAACGCACACACACATTTTTTATACAGCTAGTGCATCTGTCTCTGACAGCCCACAAGCCTGTTGAGAAGCATCTCTCATTATCTAAAATTAGCAGATTTTCCATAACGTCTGTTATGAGTCAGGAGTGGTAAATATGGATCCCAAAGCCCCCATTGGTCATTTCCTGGAACACATGAGTCAATTCCCTATTCACATCTTCAATATTGGTCAACGCTTTATGGAAACACTGACACCGAAATGAATTCCTTGATCTGGATTAAAAGCTGTTCACACTAAATGTGCATAGTAAGCGCTTCTAGTAAAATACAGTATTTGAGGGCATTATCAGCTGTGTTGTCTTTGCTCCCAACGTGTAGTTTTGCCTTGGGCTGTTCAGGGCACTCATCATCTCTTTTGAAGACCTCAGTGGTTTTAATGTTGTTTATATGTCTATGTGGTTCTCGGTCAACACTACTGCTTTTCCCCTTCTCAGTGGAGGTAAAGACTAATTTGCATATTCATAGCTCTGTATTCTATATGAAGCAAGCGTGTTGAGTTCCATTCAAGCTATTTTAAGGCATAAAGAAATTGTTTTCATAAGTCATTTTGATGATCAAACATGAGTTTTAGGGGATAAAATTATCGGTTACAACAGGTGTTTAAAGCACCACAGAGTCACAGTTTTAAATTTTTGGGGAAATAAACCTACAGTGGCTTATAATTGACTTTGAATATTACAGTTGGATGGGGAAAAGTATTTTGACTTGTCAAAAAATGATTTCAGCTTAACTGTGTTGCATCACTGATCATCACTGTCGCTCATGTTATCAACTCTCATTGAAAATGAATGACTTCCAGTCGCTTTGTAGCTGTATGAACACAGAGTCTGATGCAACTAAACAACACTGATGTACAGTATTAAGTCAATGCTGAAACAAAGTAATTTGTAAACTTGTAAACTATTTTTTTATATAAAACTATTCACACCGAAATTGGATGCCTTAATGAATTCTTTAGCATCTGAACAATAAAAAATGTTATAGCCTAAAATAATAATGACACATCATCATTTTAGGCCTGTGTTAAGATGCTAATAGAGATTCATTGTTTCATTTGAACACTTCCAGGACATCACCAATTTCAGTACAAGATCAAAGTTGCTTTTGTAGAGATAATGCAAGACTCAAGAAAGATGATTTGGTATTTTTGCTTTGTTTCTTCCAAAAACCTTTATTTATTTAGTAGTGCTATATAGCAGGTGTTATTTCACAGGGCAGTCGAGTTTTTGAAAGGGACGGGAAAAACAAAATCAAAAACAGAATGTATTACAACACCCCAGCAACAATTTTAGAGTTTAGTACGTTGCTCAAGGGCACAACAGCATCAGATTGGAAAAAAAGGAGGGAAAAAAGTAGTACTTATAATATTAAGTTTATTCTATTGATGCTGGGGGAATTCATCAACCATCTGTTACCCAGCATGCACCACTACCAACTATTAATACACTACACGTTATTGGTTTTAAATGTCAGATGTTTAGATCACTGTAATGAGTGGCTGTACATTATAATAATGTTAGTATGTATAGTTAATGTATAGTATGTAACCTCATAATGACACTAGGTGATGTTTTACACGAGCAGGTTGTTAGATTTGTCACTGCAAGATCCATAACATGCAGCTGTTAAATCCTCCTATTATATACAATCTGGCAACTCTTTTTTTTTTTGTTTATTGGAACTAAAAGTCATGGCCGTTGAAATGAGACAGTATATTGCATACATTGTATTGATGAGCAATTAACTTATAGTTTGCTATAAACTTTCTACATTTTCACTTTTTTATGCATTTGGCAGACAGTTTATTCCAAAGTAATCTACCTCTGTTTCCTTGGGAATCAAACCCACAACTTTTGCACTGCTAATGCATTGCTCTACCAGCTGAGCTAAAAAAAAAACCTTTTTACACAAACACATTGCAGGGGCAACATTACAAAGACTATTTCCAGCTATGGTGCTTGACCATTTTGTTCCCCATAATTTTAATAGATTTTTATTAACATTCCAAATATGCAAAATTTTGTGTCTAAAACTGTTGATTAAAGTTTTTGAGATGCAACTTTTCAGATAATTTGGAATCCATAAATTCATATACGCCACAAAAAACTGCTTATTGTGCCCATGACTAGCACCAATAAGTCAATTAGAGGTTCCTGTTTTCAAAATAATGCGATTTACAATTGTTGTCATATCGTGCTACAGACATTCATTTACATTTTTCTGCAAGTGCAACATGCTCAGCTATTAAACTAACTAATGTGATTTGTTGAATCCATCAGTTTCAAATGTTTGAATCAGAAACAGACGGGGAGGGGCTGAAAGGGAGTCAGAAACTATTGGACTGCAGACTGAGACAGAGCAATTTCATTTATTTCATTTGTTTTTGTAAAAGAGATTATAGCGTGACCTTTCTGTGAAGTTGGACCGGCATCATCATTCGCACTCATTATGTAAGAACTCGATGAGATTGAACCTGACACCTGCCTCCTGAGGGGGCAATTAGATAGTGAATGAATTCTCTCCAACTTTGTAAACTTGCTGTGTGTGTCTGTGGCTTGAAAGTGCAGGAAAAAGGGACAGTGATGCCAGACAAAAGTGTTTCCCTAGGCACTGCAGTTGTGTAATAGAATAACTATTAGATTTAATAATTGCCAAAAAATTAAAAAAAATACAGCAAAACATAAAAGCTGTTAATGAAGAACACTGATGATCTTAATGCGAGTAAAATTACCACCAGGACTATTTATAAAATGCTTTTGTTTAATGTTATGGAATTTGTTTTTCGTTTTTGCAAATTTTTATCAGCGTAACAATTTCAGTGAACAGTTTAAATGAAAAATGAGTGTGCATTTAAAAATGTCAGAAAACTGTTTGTGCACGTTTGTGCAGAAATTCTACCATGATTTAAGATTTTTTTGTGTGCATCAATAGTGAATATTGCTACTGCTAATCAACATACTAAAATCAATAATTTTATCAATAAATTTTAATAACCATATTCAGCTTTTTGTAATTGTGGTAATGTGGCTACATGACATACATAGCTATAAACCAAGGCAAAAGCATTAGAATTATACATATTGCATATTTAAAAGCTAGTTCTGTTTAGTTCTTGTGCTGGTGTGTACACAAGTTTAAAATAATTGCTTGTTTTACATAAAACAACCAACTTAAAGAGACAAAACAACACTGCAATTGTATCTCTACTACACACTCATCTTTCTGGCATCCAGACACGTCGTTCCACTACCTAAGTGTGTTTAAAAAATGTATGAGGACATTAACATCTGGCTCTATATAAAGATGATGCAGATGGGTCTGGAAATGCTGTTTGGCATAAATTAAAGTTTAATTTTTTTGGCCTAGATTACTAGTGTTGTTCACAGCCATTATTTACCAGAGACAACACTTCTTTGTGCATAATTATTTTGACTTAAAGCAGAGTTGTGACCTGCACCATCCGTGGTAATGCATTGTTCATATCTATTTAATGACAAGGCAGGTGTAGTGCAAATGTATGAGAGGAATTTTCTGTTTTTCACCTGTATTTTGCACTGCGTTGTTAAGTTTTAGGAATAATGGAAATTAACAGATAATGCCATGGAATAAAATCACCATTACATTTTCAGTTTTTTAAAATACTTTTTCAAAGTGCAGTTTGCATGGACAAGAATCACTGTGTTGTATAATCGCTATATAACTATAACAAACTATAACAAACTGGAGTTTCAGAAAACTCAAGTCTCGCTTTCTTGCGTTTCTGAAGTTTGACTGTGACTCAAAGTTGTACATTGAAGTTTAAGACAGTGTAAGTATGTTACTCTTTTCAGATGTATTGTCAACCGCAGTAGTTTAAACCATTGAATTTCATTTTTACGTTTTAAGTCATTCAGATACGGTTTGCATTATTAAAAATGCCGTAAACATTCTTATAGGTCTTCAGTAAAACACCTGCAAGGTGTTCCAATAAAGCCCAAGCATTGCTTATGCTTAAAACTGTACTTGACACAATGATGAAAAACAAATCCAGGGTGTTTAAAACATAATTGGAAAACTATAGTCCTGGGGTTCCTGTTTCATCACAGGCAGATCAATAATTCCTTGGAGAGAACCCAGCAAATTATCCCCTAGATCAAGCAGCAAAGTTCTCCCTGATGATAGAGGAGATACCAGTCAGGAAAAAAGGAAAAAAACTCGCAAATGGCAGGAACATAATGAAAAGTAGTGCAGAAGGCACTCGCATCACTATTTCCTGGTGTCTTGCTGGGCTTTGGCAGATTTGAGGAGCAGGAAACTGGCAGACAGTGTGTCTAGACCGGATGCAATTCTTCATTAATTCCGACTGTTCTTCTGTCTTCCAATTTAGAACCTCAGCAATTAAAATGAGGCAGTCAAAACAAAACACTGTGTTTCCATGACGCATGCAATAAATAGTTTGAGTCATCAATGATGTATGATTTGATACATAAATATAAATATTTTACATTATTAGCAATAATAACACAATTTATTCTCTAGATCAGAGAGTTTAGCCATGGTGCTCATATGGGTAAATCAGGTTTGAGTTCTGATCACACTACTTCTCTCCATCTATTACACTTTTTTTAAAGGGTGCTTTATGTTAGAATGATCATTTTTGGCTGTATTTCTGTTTCACAAAAGGTTCTTTTGTAATGGAAAAATCTTTGATTAAATGAGCCATGGGAAACGTTGTTGACCCTTTTAGGAACCTTTATTTTTCACTATCCTCAGTGTGTATAATAAAGTGAGTAAAAGTCACCTAAGAAATATAATTTAAAAGTAAACTAATAAAAACAAATGTATATTACCGCTCAGAGGTTGTGTGTCTGTGTCTGTGCTGCCATGGAGATCAATGAATAAATTATGGACGTCCAGGCTCAGGTTTAGAATAAAAGGGTTCTTCATGTGGCCTGTAACTGATGTATTACTTGAAAATACAACCTGTAAGTTTGATTCATTCTCTCTGTTCTATCAACAGCCCACCACGGGTGAAATAAAAGTTATAAGGGTTATCAGAATAAACCTGTGAATGCAGTACAAAAGCTGAAAGCTAAATGATTGAAACGCCCTGGAATTACTTTAGTCTGAATAACTCTCAGAACAAAGGAGAAGCTACTGTATATTGTGGCTCTAAATTGGGGGTAAGATTGAACTTTGAGGGGGAAAAACAATTGTGTGCATAGAGCCACTGCGTGTAATTGGCACCACCTGAAGTCTTGTTTCTTCAAGTGGCCACCAACCGACTGTGCCAAATGTGAATGGAAAGCTGTAGGAGATGAGAATCCAGATTCACACTGGTTTTTAGTAAGCTGAAAGTGTTTGGTGAAGATTTTGTCAGTCCATATTCTGAATATAATAATAATGGACAACTGGCATGTTGAAAAAGGTAGATGTTGCTTTGTCTCTTCTATTGTTTAAAGGGTAAAACTTTACCTGTGTTGCACCTTGTTGGTGTTTTTCAACAGAAAAGCATCTCATTAGGACCGAGTTTGTCTTTGATATGAATCAGTATCGCTTGAAGCTCATTCACACACAACTTATTCAGAGCATTTCAATATCCTCTGCTGTGGCTAAGTGTCAGAGTAAGTATTTCTTTGTTTTTTTGCATCAGCACCACAGACCACTCTGGATTCATTCTTTACTATCAACAAATCTTGTATTTTTAATTGACAGGGCTACTAATGTGGGAAGAGGGGAATGTTTTTCATGATTCATGATGTTGTGATGATTCTATCATCTCTTCTGATTCATTACCCAAATTCTTTCCCTGCCACAGCAGAATTGAATTATACAGTCAATATTGCCAGTCTTTTGTGTGGGACACGCAGCTTATGAGAGACCTATGGCGACCCATTAATTTTCATTGAAGCAAACGATTGCCCCTCATTTATAACGACTCTTGGGTGTGTGACATATTACCATCCACAGGAGCCAGAAAAACGTCAGTGCTGTTGTAAGTTATGGGAGAATACAACTAAATCGTGACACAAAATACACAGAAGGGACTTTTAGTGATGTGAATAGTGTAATGACATTGCATCACAGATGTTTCCTGATTTAAAGTTAAAGTTAAGCAACATTTTGATGTAATAACGGAGTAAAAAAAGATCCTGGCAGATGAAAAAAAAACAGACTTTATTGCTGTAAGGAGGTGAGTGATAGCAGAACATAAAAATGAGTCCAGCTGGAACAGATGGAAGCTTGGTGACTGTAAAACCCAAAATGTCCACGGAAGCTTTTCACCGGTGACTTATGAAAGCAATCTGTCAAAACAAGTGCAATGTTAGCTAAATAATATGCTAATGACACCAGACCGTCGAACCACAAATCAAGTTTAAAATTGTCAATTGTTTTAGAGAGATAGTGGTGGTTTGTTCAAACATAGGATGTCTGAAATTGACCTGGATAAAGAACCGGTAAGATAATGGGCTGCTGTCTGTTTTTAGCTTTGCCAGATCATTTTTTCAAGCCAAAAGCTGTCGAAGTTTACCCTTGAGTTTTACATTTTTGCCACAAGTACAGTGGAGTCCATAATTTTCAGATTGTTAGTGAAAATGCTTCTGTTTTATCCTAATTAAATTGTTAGTTAAACTGACAATAGAATTTGGGGGGAAAAATCTCCAAATACTGTCAAACATAATGTGGTGTATTGAATACATTTTTTACATTTAAATGCATAAATTGGTCTATGTAACCCATGTGTGGCCACTGTTCAATGTTATTAGTAGACCAATTAAAGATTTATTAAAGATACTAAAGTTATTAAAGATGGACATAGTGACAGGCAAGTAGGACATCCTATCATTGCATTCGGACCGATTCGGACTTTATGGTCTTGCACCTTCCACAAGAGAGAGATAAATATATTTAGAAAATTTTGATCAGCATAACAAAAAATGTTTCTGGAACAAATCACCTACCCTACCTTTAAAGTACTAGGAGTGTGAAAAATGTGGTTTAAGAGTTTTTCTCCACAGGACCAAGATTGCCCACGGTTAAAGAAAGTTTAAAGAAGAGACAGTTGATTGAAAAAGAGATCTTAATGCTATGAAAGAATTTAGATGGAAAATGTCAACACACTGTGGGAAATCCGCAACAGGAATGTTAGCATGGAGTGACTGACTATGCTAATTATGCATAATATGACAGTTTGAAAAGAAACCATATGGACAAATACTGCAGTGTCCTGTTTTAGCCCTCAATGTCAGTTGTGTAAATTTTTACGTTTTCTGAGGTACATATAGTACAGATGGGGTAGCATTAGGGGTGGATGTCAACTCTCAGTGGATTATTTTAAAAAAGCATATCGTTGCTGTCCACAGAGGTATGAAAGGGCAACTCCGCATGACATTTGAAGATGGAATTATTATAGATGTTTACATGCCAGGTGTCAGTGGTGTCATAGATTGGCATTCTAGTGTGCTCAGCATGGCTCCTATGCAGTAAACAGACTTCAAAAGACTGCTACTGTGCTCACGCTAGCCGGACTGAATAGGTGCCTTCAGCGTGAGCCCTTCACACGCATCAAACAGAGAACTCATTCACCAGACCTGACGCGCTGTGCACAGCCGGACACCAGCGTGAAAATTACACCCTTAAAAAGAACAACTTCATTCAGTAATATCAGGTCCCTCTGTCACACTCTCTCTCTTTTTGTCTCTTGTGTGTAGCTCAGTGTATATAAATCAGCAAACTTTATGCTATGCTAATGCTATCGCACGGTGAAATGTAGGTCATGTTCTCTAGCTTAAACAGTCCTTGTGGGGCAAGAAACACAATAGAACTAGCATTTGCTGCTGCTTGCTTTGGGCTGTGTGAAATAAATATTATGTGTACTTGTATACTTGTTTTAAAATGACAGTGTCTTGACAGTTGGACTATAGTGATGGTTTTTACAACTGTAATATTGTTTCATATTGCAGACAAACGAAGGTCAGCTACTCTTCTAAGAAACATTTCAGTGTTTTAATGACTCTAATGAATTTTTATATCAATCTTGTGGGATCATAGAACCGTAATTCAGATTTAGTAGTAAGGATTGGGCTGGATGGTTGACTGTTTACTTAACAACCAAGTCAATTGCTTTGATTTTGTGGATGTCTAATTGTGGTCTGTCATGTCTTAATTGTTCAGGGCTTTCTTCAGACCTACTAGTGTAATAATCCCTATTTTTGATGTCATAATGATAATCCTCTATGAATTTTAGCTGGCGAATAACTCTTTCTTGCAATATTTAACGCATTTGATGCATCATGTATGTATAATGTAACATTTCGTTTGAGGGAGAGAGACAAAGAGAGACAATTTATGAAATGCCCAGACGCTGAAACTGATCTGAAAACACACTGAACACATTTTCCTTCCTCATCCACATGCCTTTAATATTTAATCAGGACTACAGATTCACAAATGATGTTAGTGGGGACGCATGCTGGATCATATTGTCTGATCCGGTGTGTTGTCCTTTGCTTGCTGTCAATTACGACTTTGACTCCCAACTAAGTCACTTGCACTGGATTGGTAATTTGATTTTGGGAGCTCTCACTTGATTTCCATTTGTCATTAATTTAATTTCACAGGCCCCCATCAGTAGATGGCACATGCTGAGACACCTATTTCCCAGAGCTAATCTCAACAGCCTGGATTAAAACAGAGACGAGGGCCACTGCCTCATCCCTTTGTCACCATCTTAAGTAGCTTCTCATTCATTCTGACAATTCTAAGATATTTGGTCTTTGTATTGGGGAGACACTTTGTGATGTCACACTTTTCAGTCCACCGACTTTTCTCAGGATTTTGTTTTTTTTAATTTCCATATAGACACATCATTGGCGCAACTAAGTTCACCTGAGCAATAAATATCTAGACACACTTAATGAAATTGTACGTTAAATTCAAAATCTTATAGATACAGAGATATAATATTCCTCCTGTGATATATAACAACTCCAAGTTTGCTTGTTTATTTTATATTAAATATTTACTCAATTTAATTATTTTCTTAGACATGAATGTTACAATACATTCTTATAGATAGTTCACATCTTATGCTTTTGAATGTGACTCATCTAATTGTCTTACACACACCTATAACTGCACATTTTGCGTTCACGTTAGTACCCTGGCAAACATAAACAACCCACCACTAGACTAAAGAATCACATGGCAGATGAATTGTTTATTCCAATTCCAAGTATTAAAAATTGAAACTATTTAGTAAACATTGGCTTTTATATTCCGGTTGTTGCTGTAATCCAAAAGCATTATGCCACTCAAAGCTAAGCATTGCAGTAATTTTACTATGGTTAAGGGGTTTTTGAAACCCCCATTACACACAGTAATGGGTGTCCTAAAAGCCTCCTCGTCCCTTGACTTATTGCTTTATTAGAAACTTTAAGCCATCCACGCTCTGCTCGTATATACGAAAACAGCCATCCGTAACATTTCCCTACACGCATTTAAACGGCTATGCAGACAGTTAGTTGTCGTCCATGGACTGTTATAGGTGAGTAAATCTTATTCATTCTCAACTAGCTAAACACAAATTAAGAATCCAGTTCCCTCCAGGCAGACGTGCTGTGAGCCGTCGTTCTGATGTAACACAACTGCTGTCACCGTCTCTGCGTGCTGAACGAAAATGAGCGCAGACTGTTTGATTGAAACGCGGCCACTGGAGGATTTGCAAGAAGAAACAATACAGTACAATGAGCTAATAAAGAGTATTAAGTGATCAAAGCCTGTTTGTAAAAAAGCCATTATCATGCAAAGCTATAGTTAACATACACGTATAAAGACTTGATTTCAAATCTCGGTGCGCAGTGTTGCGAAGCATCTATGGCTGTGGTTTTAAGGTTTTGAGAATGTGCATGAAGAACATTTTTTCCATCAGCTACTTCTTTTGGTTCTGTCTGTCTCACTTCCTTTTTTACCACCTGTGCATGAAGAAACCTTTAAATTATGAAATGACTCTTCAGAGCGAAGCTATTGTAAAAGGTAATTAGTATGCAGTACATCAAAACCCACACCTGTCAAAGTATCTTCACACACCTGAGTCGTGTTTCCTTTTTGATAATGTAACAGACAGTTTCATATCAGATTCAGATACACATTGTGTAGTTAATGTAAAAGCTTCTGTGTTCTGCTGGGCAGGCCACAGCTTACTGTAACTGTAAGAAAAGCAGAACAATCATTTATAATGATGCTAATCTTTTGCCAAAGGAAGCCTTTCATCTTATTTAGCACAACTGGCAGCCCTTAGAGTACATGACTGTTTGACTGAGACTACCTGCATCATTTAACTCCTGTTATTTATAAGCCTGTTGTTCTAAGATGCAGGTAATTTATACTCACAGTATTTAAGAGACAACTGAACCTAATTGCAACTATATACTGTAAAAGTCCCTTTAGCACAGAGTGATATATATATATATATATAGTTTTGATTGCTAGCTAAAGCTGCTGTGATATCACAACACAGCACTCCCTGGTTTCAATATCTAGGTCAGGCTAAACGCATTACAGAGTCATTTGTGTGATAAAGAAATGAGATACTGCACAGAGTTGCGCTGTTGTGAAAACGCAGTAAAAATAGGAAACGTTTGTCTTTTGTTTAGTAGGGAAATAATAAAAAATGACTTTCATTCGCTACCCATATTTGCTCTGGGAACGTAACTTTCCGTACAATCTGATGAGATAAGAGAAGAGGGGGTTGCAGGATAAGGATACCGGGGCGACCACCCTCCTTTACCACCCTAAAACCGTCAGCCCTGCACCCTCCCCCCAACCCTCAATAAATAAAAACAGTCTAAAACGCATTTGCGCCATAATAAGATGCAGTAATTAATGCCATCGATTCGCATCCATAAGGATCCTGACTCGGGGAATCCGATTACTTTTTATCACATTTCAAAACTCCAAGTTAGCTTCAGGAGCCCGTAACTTGGTTAGCGTTGGGCTGGCGAGGGAATGAGGCGGCTGCTGAGCTTGATTGATGAGAATGCACCCGGCAAGCTATTAAAAAAACGGTAGCTTTCATATCTCAGACAATGGCTATAAACATATTCGGAAAGCTGCATCCAAAATGACTCCTTCAGAGAGCGAAAACCACTCATGGCCGTAAAGCCCTGGTTTATAGAATGTGCAATACACAAGTTCACAATTTTTCCTGCCACTTATGTCAGTGACAAATAGATATTATGTATGTATAAATAGTTTCTGTTGGCCCCATTATTATTGGGGAATCTAGAATAATGAGTTCAATGTAAAAGATGCTTTATGAATAGATCGGTGACATTTTAATTATTAAGCTTCAAACGAGGTTCACAGTTAATCGCTTGATGACGATACCGGCTTGTTGGAGGCAATATGGTTTTTTGATAACTATTGTGATTGTGTAATTATTGGGAGGCTGTTTAAACTGAATGCATTGTGAATGTATTTATGGATGAACAGAATAAGAAGGTGTATGGGACGCATTTTAATAATGAAAGAGATGATAAATGATGAAACGATGAAAGAAAAATGTGTGTGGAGGGGATGGGGGGTAGCTTAGTCTCAGTAGCTGATTTTATTGCAGTTGTTTTCTTATTATATTTAGATTAGGGTAGCACTAGTCATGCTCTGTATGATACACTGAGACTGTATGATACACAGCGGGTTTTTTCACACTCCAGTACACTTATTTTAGTTAAATGAATAGTATGGCTATCATATTTTATGAAGCTTTGGCTGGACTGGGAGCCCAGCAGTGCATTAATGAGGGTCAGAAGCAGAAATGAGACACTGTCATCCATTGTCCAAGACAATCCAGCATTTAGCACATTTAAATGTTATTCAGCAAGAGGATACGTTTATAGTGGATTCTCACTGTCTTTTTCTGATTGGACGTTCATGACTGTTTAACAGATTTTCCGAGGATTTGTTTTCTTCTTCATTGTTATGTTTTGACAGCAGAGAACCTCCAATATTACTGTCCTGCTTCTAGTATCTCCGTCCACAAAATATTGTCTCAGGCTCTCCAGGGAGGCACACGGAGAACGTGCTTTGGAAAATAGTGAGCACTCCTCCAGCAACAACAGCTGTTTGCAAACGATCAAGTCCTCGGGAAGGGATGTGTATAATATTTTATGGGCCGAATGGGATTGTTGGCTTTCTTCATCTCTCCCTCTTCTGTTTCCTCTCTTTTTTCCATCAGCTACTTCCTTTGGTTCTGTCTGTCTCACTTCCTGTTCTTTCTCCTTCCTAAGGTTTCCATATGTTCTCTTTTTTCTTCTTGTTAGCTTGTTAAAAATGGTTTTAGATAGGCTAACACAGAGTTTAACACAAATTGAGAACTATGTCCTAGTTTTTCATACACAGTGCACTTGCAAAAGTTTAATTAAGCTGAAAGCAGTGTCATTTTTTTAAGTATGCAAATATATGAAGTTGCTATGAACGGTCCATTTTGAAGAATAAATATGCTAGGTTTTAAATCATGTTAGTGTCGTAGAAATGCTGAGACAGCAAGTCTCCTCAAAGCCAAAATGGCTGCCAAATGTCAAACAATATACTGTTCTCCTGAATTGTGCAGCAGATTTACAGGTTATCCAGCCTTGAGACACATCAAAGGTTTATTCATAAACCTTAAGATTTACCTTTACATTTATGCATTTGGCGGAGACTTTTATCCAAAGCGACTTGTGTAAGGTATACAATTAATCAGTACATATGCAATAGGATACCTACTGTTACAGATTGTTAAAGAAATTGTGATTTTATAAAATACTGGAGAAAGGCTTGACACTGTTCAGTAATCTACAGTTTCGAAGAAAGTAATTAGGTACACTACAAGCTTCTGAGAAAAAGAGGCTAACTATATTGTCGCTATTTAAGGGTTGGAAAAATCCAGTTAGTTCCACAAAAGAAAGACATATGGGTTTGGAAACAACTTGACGGTGGGTAACAGTTTTCACTTTCGAGTGAACCACCCCTTAAAGCTGGTTATTGCGTTTTGGAACATAGCTTGTCATTAACTGGTCCAAGCTGGTCATTAAGTGCAGTAAATAAACTGCCATGTTTCATAAACCAGCGTGACCACCTTAAGATTATAAAATCAGCTGAGAGCTGCTTTGTTATTGGTCTAAGGTGGCCTGCAAGTTTGCATCAGCTAATAACCATCTTGGACCAGCTGGAAACCAGCTATTAGTTTAGGTGGATTGTAGACAGCAAATATATGTGCATATGTGAAAATCATTTCTGATATACCTGATATAGATGCTTATAATGAAGATCTTGTTCTTGTGATGAAATGCCAAAGGAAGCCATTGTTATTACTCTACTAAGTGTACATTTTTCAACTCTTCTCCCTGCAAGATAACTTCTAATTAAATCTGACGCTGTTGATAGGAAAAGTGAGACCAGGGTGACTATTTTTGTAGAGGCTCCTGAGATTGTCGCTTGCAGCTATCAACACAGTGTCATGGACCTTAAGTGACACTTGCACAACAAAGTCAGTTCTTTCAGGTTGAAGGAACCAGCTATGGCAGCATTAGGAGCTTGAGTTTCAGGTAGGCACTGAAGACGTGGCACAAGCAGATGGTATTCGTGACTGCAGCCTGGACTTGGCAAACAGAGCCACCTTCAGGGTGTAAGTGCCAGGCATTGCTTCCAAGAATTAATTTAACACAGCCTCTAATAGAAAGTCATTAATTACTTACAAAAAGTTGACTGGTTTATGTGTATGTAAATACTTGTAGTGAAGCTGGTGCAAAAATGATTGAATTTCTCTGACAGAACATAATTTTGAGACGAGAGATGTAAGACGTATGAAGGTTTTTGGAGGTGATTTTTTTTTTCCTTCTCTTACCCCACAACATGTTTAGAAACCTGGGAACTTGTCGTGTTATGTCAGGTCTTCCTTCTGAAGAGGGTTTGCTGAAGAGAAAGGTCAGGAAACTAGAGTTATATAAAGATGTGGACAGCTTTTAGCCTTCAGCTTGGCTTTAATTCTAAGCAAACACACAGTCACAGTCAGACAACACTTCTGATTTACTTCAGCAAGACTGAGCACTGGGTCTGAGGAATATCTATGAGATTTGTTCAGTCAAGGGCTCTGACTAACCAAAAATCCTAAAAATGCCTCAGGTGAGCACACAGGCTGTACTCGCACCCGGTACTGCAGAGTTTTTATTTGAATGTTTGTGTTTGAATATGCCAACACCCAGCTAACAATTTTAGGTTGTAAGAACGTTTCCATTTAAATAATAAAAAGATGAGAAATATTATTTTGAAACATTATTATTTTTAATATGATTAATAATAAAAATAATATTCTAAAACATCCTGTTTTAAGACGTTGTATTAACATTACTGTTTGGTTAACTAACAGCGTAAGAATAATGTTTTTGATTTGTGATATATAATGGTAAACACATTTTACTTGCATTTACTGCAAGAACATTCTTTTAATAACTTTTAAGAAATCTCAGCGAACATTAGCCAATGTTCTGAAAATGTTCCCTGTTAGCTGGGACCTCATGCTGCATTTCTCCAAGTTTTATTCCATTTGTCTCTCTGTCATTCAAACATCATTTTTTTTTTAAGAAATAATTTGTGAAGATGCTACAAACTCTACAGCTGGTATGTAATAATTTGGATGCAACATTAAGCTGTGAGTCAGATTTTAGGTAAGGAGTCATTCACTGTGGTCTTAACAATGAAAACAATCACTTTGATTGTAATAGTGACTCTGGTTGCTAAAAGTGTGAGATGGGCCTCTGGCAAAGGCATTTAATTAACAAACAGACCAAAATATTTGATTCACAGGTTTTCTGCTTCGTTGATGTTTAAGTTTGTCACGCAGTTATCACAGTTTTCCTAATTAACATTTTTAAACTCTATTATGAAAGCTTGCGTCTATACACTCAACACCCCCCCGTTTTATCTTTAGAGATTCTCCTTGCTTATCTTTAAGGATCTCTCAGGTAATTATGCCCCCCTTTCCAAATCGCCCTGTTAATACTTATTTAGCACACATATTCTGTAATTAACAACACCCCCGCCTACTCAGTATCGTACTCAATCTGCAATCAAAGGGTGATGTCTGGAAAGTTTTTAATTGTGCCCATGGCGATGATTCACGGCTGGTAATTACATTCCGCTTTACCCTCTGTAATGCTAGCAATATTCCCAGGTGCGTTCCGAGTTAGCGGCGCAAGCTAATTCTGTGCGTCTCATACAAAACGAGCAACACGCCGATAGCCTGTGCGCACCCTTCTCCTGTACAACAGAGGACCGGTTAATATGCGCACCAATTATTTCCACACTGAGCGTTTATGGGCCTCCAGTGGGGGGTAGGAAGATAGAAAGCGTGCCGTTGTATTGTAACAGTACAATCAGATTACATGGAACGTCCTTAATGCGAGGAAACAGGCAGTATCACATAACCAATAAATTGCTTCGTTTCGAGACACACACCACAAACCACACAGATGCTGAATGGAGCTGCTTGTGCCACTCATGTTGGCTATGCTAATGTACACGGGGAAGGAGCTTATATAGGCTATGACTAATAAGCATTATAGAGGGAACTGCTTTGAATCTCTGAATCACAAACTCCTCAACTGCCAATTTAATATTCATACTGAAGGAAGGCAAATTCTAGGTGACTTTGTGTTCCCTGTATTGGAGGACCGCCAGAGCATGTACTTAACTGACAATCATAAATGGTGAGAGCGGGATTTTTGGTCTCTGTTAAGCGTACGTCTCGCTGAAACACAGGAAGGCAGCGAGTGACGCTTATTTTTCCGTTGGATGCCTCACTTTGTAGATGGCTTTGAAAAATGTCTTTAATATATCTCCAGCACACTGTTTGATACCTCGCCCAACCAAAATATGAAAGCAAAAAGAAATTCCACGTATAAATAAATCTTATCTAGGTCACCTTTATGTTTTTTTGTATGGAAATGAGGCTGTGTTGCTGCAATATGAGTATATTTTGGCCCACTCTAACCAATTAGGCAGATCTCCTGAGGAGAACTGCACACAAGTGCTGCTACCTAATACCAGAAACTGTTTTTGGGGAAGAATTTGGGAAACATTGTGTAACTGTTAGAAAGCATAACCAAAAACAGGAACTAAAATTAAGCAGCAATCCCTGCTGTGAAAAATTCTTCTTTTAGTTTAATCTGTTTCGAATCAAACTAGTAAAATATTTTCAAATGCAGACTTTTAAACATCACAGCTTAAATTGTTTTTTAAATATCTGCAGTATATATATAAATAATTAAATTATAAAAAAAATTGGTTAATATTTAGTTAATAATAATTATTTTGGTAATAATAGCTAATATTTAACTATTAACTTTTAACTACTTTTATATATTAACTTATATGAAAATATTAACTTTATACTCTTTAGATTTAGGAATAGGACTTTGAGACTGTAAATCAGTGCAGCATTTTATTCAACATAAAAGCCATTTAACACATTAACTTGCAACGAACAGGCAAAACAGCCCCCCCTCTTTTTTTGTTTAACACACCATCACAATTGTCATTAAATCTCTGATCGTTTGTCATAATAAGAGTTTGAGAGGGAGGGAAACTGAGAACACACGGAAGGAGAAGATTAGCGGAGATATTTTTCAAGATTACGTGCTCCTTCTGTGGTGCTCTCAGATTTGTCAGCAGAAGAACAGATACAGCTCTATCAATAATCCATGGCATTGTGTTTTTCCCAACTGATGCTATTATACTGCTGTGGATGACAGCCTGCCTCAACTCCATCTTCCTCTCCGCCGGGACCAGAATCTCATAAACTGCTCTCAACACAGACATCTCATATAAAGGGTAATAACTCTAGCCAGTTAATACTACAGAATTATCTGAAAGTAGAGCAATGAACCCTCTATAGAAGCTGGTTGGAGGTGTTTTTTAAAATGCGGTAGTGACTAAAACTAAAGGAGTGGAGAACTTTGACAAATAATGCTGTTTGGATTGATTTAAAGTTTTGAGGGAGCTTTACTGTGCAGCAGGAAACTGCTTGTTAGCAGGCAGCAGTTAAAGGGACCATTCGTCCAATAATAAAAGCTCAGATTTACTTTCATTTTGTTTCAAACTTGTGTGTGTTGTTGTATGGACATTTTGAAGGATGCCTGCGCTGACCTTCTCTTAAGCTTTTCAAGCGTAAGCTTGACCCTATAGTCTTATTATTGTTTAATTTTTTATCATTAAATGTCTTTCATAGCTCTTAAACTAAATATCAGTCTTTTCTTTGCACAGGCATTTAAGCATAAGGACTTCAGAAGAATTGGAATATGGAATTCTTTAATAGTGCTTTAATGGTGCTTTAATGGTGCTTGACAGGCTGTTCCCTATTAACTTTTACTGTACAAACGAGAAGTGCAAGAGTTTTCCGCAAAAATAGTTACATGGGACAAATAAACAAACAGATTTGTATTATTAGTGTTTAATATTTTAATTTCAAAATGTAATTCCTATAAATGCTTTTTTTTAAGCATACTTGACAATCATAAATGAAAGATGTTTTGTCAAGATTATTTAAACATTTCTTATTTTTTGTTTAAAACGAATGCAGTGAGAAATAATTACGTTAAAATAATTATCTGCCCCTTTAATTTAGACACAAACAATTAAGCTTAATTGCATAATGGCTGACATCATTAAGTACCGCCTCTCCCCCAACACAAACCTCGCAGTAATTTTGAGGTAAATGACTTAATCATTATTTACCTACAACAAAAGATTAGCACAGTAAACAGGCATGGAAAGAACGGGCATATCCAATAACCTTGAATCAATTTTGCAGATTGCTGTTGTTTGTCACTGTTTTGAATTTGCAGTGCCAGGTGTGTGCCGATAGCATACCGTAACTGAGGGGGGCCAAATCGTGAACCCAGCCTGTAAAGATATCCAGTGTTTGCATTTCAGAGCACAATAAGAGACCATCTGTTTGTGTCATTTGGGCTTCCTGCGACAGTGTTTGGAGTGTTGTGTGTGTGATATGATGGCAGTAGGATGGGCCTCATTACCGGTCTCAGCCTACAGCACATCACAGCAGTGAACAGAAATGAAAGAAAAGATGGAGCTCTGTGCTAACTGCAGGTCTGAGACCGCACTGATGGCCACAGATGGATGGGGAAGAGAGGAGCAGGGTGGAGTTTGCCCACGGATGGGGCCCAGGGAGCAAGCAGGGATGTTGGCAGAGGCAGAGAGGAGTTCCCTGGAGTCGAATCTGCCAAGTCACTTACGTGGGAAAGGCCTGGAAGCAGAGATAATCTCTCTGTGGAAGGGCCTATGAGTATTGAGTAAACCAGACAACTTGTTTGCAAAGGTGGGATCAGAGACATTTGAGTTATGGGCCGGAGACATTTATGACATTTAGGAGTTTAGTTTAAACATCCAAGCAGTACAAAACTTTTTACTTGTTAAATTGTCTTTCCGTGCGATTGGTAGATCGAAACCATATCCAGCTTTGATTCGCTGATTATTTCAGATGGTTTGTTTAAAGAAAAAAAGTTTTTTTTCTTCCAAGGCGAACGTTAAAGTTTTAAAGTGTTATGTTATATAACAAGTAATGGTGCATTACATCAACTGAACCCTGGCAAAGTGGGTTTCATAAAAACTTCACTATACTTGACTGTCTCTGTGTTCCTGAGTCCGTCTTTTATAAATATTTCAAAAGCTCATTAAATATTGCAGAGACTAATGCAGAATTATTGGCGCCGCTTTGAGGAACCTTTAACTCATTTTCGAATAATGTTCCATTTAATCCAGCCTCCCCAGTGTTGTTTAAATGATGTAATAGAAATTAACAGCAGACAATACGACAACAGTTAGTGCTAAAGATTACACGCCGATGTTTTAGTGCATCAGTGTAAATGAATGAAGATTTCCCTTAGTCATCCATTGTTGTCAGCAAAAGTTACACTCTTGAGAAATTAAACAATTTGGTGCTTTAATGTTAAATAAACAAAACTAAAAACTCTAGTGCAAAAAACCCTCATGGGTTCTAATTATGGAAAACTATAAATATCAGAAGACATTGTATTCGTTAATGAGCGCTTTAGACTACAAAAGGAATTTAAGTGCATTTTAATAAGAACAAGACAACAGCAAAAGAAAAAATGAGATCACAATATGTGGCTGCATGCAGTAAAAGAACTAAATTTATACTCGGTGCACTAATGGCTATTAAATTTCTTCTAAAAGGTCAATTTTTCATGTTTGTTTCTTAATGCTATGTGAAAAGAAAGTGCTCTTGCTTGTAAAGTGTGCATTTATTTATCAGAGGCAAAATGGCATCTGAATGTGTTAAACCATTAATCATGACCCGAGCTTTATGGCATGAGGTTAAAAAAGAAAACAGAAAAAAGACACAGCGTTAACTTTCCACCATTATATAATGCTTTCTTGTGCCTTTGGCTTTTTTTTTTAATAAATCTATATTTTTTTAGGAGATATCAGAACAGAACTGACAGAAAACACTACATATTCTGTAAACCTTAGTGTCTTAATGGGTTCATTAATTGCCTATGAAAATGAAATGAAAAGGACGTCCTGTCTAAATACAAGAGATGAGGGTTTTTGGCAGCAGTGTGTGTTCTTCTGTCAGTGTAGTTTTGTGAAAGCCGTTGAGATGCTCTGCTTCTGGCCAATGATCTCAGAACTGTCACGTGGTGTTGAATTACAGGTTAAATACGTCCCGAGATGCTGCAGCTCAAAAAGTGGAGCTTTCAGGGCTGGATTTATTAGTTAACAAGTGCTGTGTGTGGAAAATGTTGTTCTGCTCCATTGCCAGAGGTTTGTGGGCCAATTAGCATTGACAAAGACTCCCTTGTGAATAGTCTTGTGTACAGACTGTCTGGATCTCACAGAATCTGCTTTTAAAGATCTAATAATGTGCTTTCATTGCACAACAGTTTCAAAACATAAGTCAAAACTAAGCGAACAAGTAGAAGAATGGCTCTCTATGCACAGTCTGCCCACCTCTGAAGTATTATAGTACAGACAAAATAATTTTTAGAGCAAGAAGAACGGCCAAATAATTGATGGGGGTAGCGCTGGGGGAAATGTTGTAAAATAAAAGCAATTTTTATTGAAGAAAACATTGCTGAGATGCTTGGTAAAATATTTACAGGATATTATTTAAAAGTCATCCTGTAAACTATTAATTTCAAGCTGCATTCAAAGCAGTAGTAAAATGACTATAAGTCTGTGTCTGTGGTCACATTCTGCACTAATGCAGCAATGTTGCTTGGCAACGGCAAACAGCCTGCAGTTAGCATAGTTAGCTACATGGAACAAACGATTATTTCAAAAATTATTATTATATTTTAGCATTTATAATATTAATAATTTATTAGTAGTAGTTTCTGTTTATTGAACATTTGTCTTTTTTGGCTGTTTTACAAAAGCAATATTTGTGCCTGTGCATTACAGTAATTATATCATGGTTAAGTGTGGTTTAAAACATACCTTATTCATGGTCTTAGAAAATGTTTCCTGTTGTAAATGTTACTGTAATGCACAGCCTTTCGTGGCTTATTGCTTTATTAAGATATCCAAGATTCAGCTTCCATTCTAAATATTGATCATTATGTTTGCTTATATTCTGCTGTAAGAAGCCCAGAAGCTGCAGTCACATATAAGCTGTGATTTTACTGGTCAGTGTTTAGCCAATTATCATCCTCAGTCACATGCCCATCTCTCTGCCCGAATATGATAATTAGTCAGTTATGGTTCAGGAAGATGCCAAAAAAAGTATTTCTTTTAAACCGTGGAAGACAATTATTATTTTAAAAAAGGATGAATGTATTTGATCTCATTTTATTAAGATTCTCTGTAGCGCCTTTTGATTAACATATTTTTAAAGGTAGGTAACCCCAAGGGCTGTGATGAGCTGTCATCTGCTCTCCAGAGGCAACGGAGGCTCTGAACTTCCTCTAATGATGTGGCTGTCTTCTGCTCAGATCAGCGCTGCCAGGCCCCATCACTTTGCTTAACCAAGTACAGCGGAGTCACAAACTTCAGAGCATTTGAATGTCTCTTCCTAAAGCTTTCCCTGATCTTTTCATCTTCTCATGCATTATTTGTGATTCATTTATTTGAAACAATAACACCTGTTTGATAGCACATGCATATTTATTCTGCTGACCATATTAACAGGTTACACTAGCCTAAGTTGTGTGGGGCTGTGTATTGGTTGAGTTTGTAGCTATTAACAATTTTTAGCAGAACAGGCTTGTATGTAGCAATTTAAGTTATTAAGCGAATTACACAAATCTTTTGCAGCTAACATTGCATGCAAGACACATTTTAGCACTTTGTTCCCTTAGCATTGTTGGTGTAGTGCTCAGTTGAGCTCAGGAGCTCCAGTGATAGACACAGATGGCACATTCATTAAATTGTATTTCCAGCCTGATCTCACAGGAAACTGTAACAATTTTATGAGGTGGCGATTTTGCATTAGTTTGTACAATGTGAATCGTATGAAAACATAAAATAATTAGATAAAAGCAAGCATTAAACTCCACCTCTAACCACACCCTTAATTCCTAATTGTCACTGGGCTTAAAGACGATCACATAATAAAGAAATAATACAAATTTGTAGGAATAAGCGCATTAGCTGTTGCTACTTCTCAATGAAAACGTTCCATTTGTGACTACTTTTAATTTATGGACATTATTAAAATAAACACTGAGTGTGGTGACCCAGAAAGTTTAGAGTCAAACACAAAGCCATTTTACTGTTGCACTGTTACTTTGTTACTCACTGTTGACATTAGCTGTGTGAGACAACAGTTCCTGGGTCAGGCTGTGTTTTATGGGAACGTGGTTATTGTTGTGCGCAGTTAGAAACAAACGCAACCAATGTTAGTTGCTTGCACTGGTAAACACACCACTGTGCTTTAACAATTTCAAGTCAAATCTAACTAATAACACGTCTGTAGAATATGTCGAAAAAAGAGAGTGAGGGGTGTTATAATAAGAGAAACATTATTATGGTGCATGAATCAGCAAGACCACTTCTCCCCTGGGGGGAAATCCACTTAAAAAGTAGTGCAAATATTTACCCATGGAGTGGAGCGAGACAATCTGCATTAAATTTAGTGTGTGCTTGTTTCTGAAGCAGCAAGAACTGGTTAATATTGTGTAAGAAAGTCAATTAATACAAGGCTCAAAACACACGGCTTGTTTTGTCTATTGTGTTTCCTCTGCTGCAGCCATGTGTAACAGTTTTGTCTTGTTTTTCTTAAGCTCAAACAGGAGTTTTGCTGTACCTGCACAGCCTGACGGTTGCCAGTCATTTGTTTAGCACCGCAGTGGTATATAACGTCTCACGTAACTGCATACAGCCTTGGTTTCCTCTTTTACAAATATTCAAAACATCACTGGCTGCAATTTTAAGCTCAGATTGATTTTAGCAATCCTTGAAGCCAATTTAGAATGTTTTCCGTGTTATATTCTACTGATTTTATCCACAAGGGAAAGTTGTTCGGAGAAAGAAGACAAACATGCGGGTGAATAAGGATTAGATTCCATATTAAAAAGAATAGAAACGGCTATAAAATAGCAGCTGCTCAAGGCTGCTTGGAGAAAGATGAGACCTGTCTTTTTTTGTCTTTTGTACATTATTCAATTACTGCTGAAATGGAACACCTGGGACGCCATCGTAGTAAAAAACGAATAAAGAACAGCTTTAAAATTTGTAAATGTTGGAACAGGGCTGCTCATATCAGTTCCCAAAAACTAGCCTGTCATAACTCCATCCTGAAGTGCTGTGAGGTCTTTTCTGGGTTCCATGTTAAATTGGTAAGTAGTTAAACACACAGGGGTGCAGGATATGTGCAGAGTGGCGAATACAGTGACTGTTTAGGAGTCCGGGAGGTCACTTAGATGCTAGTAAGCATAGCATAGCATAGCACTAAGGACCTAGAGATTGCTTTAACACATGCTCGCTCCTGTTCGCTTTGCAGGCAGATGAAAACGAGAGAAAAAAAATCCCTCCCCACTTTCCCAAAACTTCTCTGAACTGAACTCTGAAAGAAAGTGTTGCTCAAAAAAAATAAAATAAAAAAATTGGGTGGGAGAAAAACAGGGAAAAAGGGAAGTTAAAACAATGGTTGAGAGACACAGAAACACAAAGAGCGGGTGGATTTTGCCATCCTCTCTGTGGGGAGAGATACTCCACCACGTCGGCTTTTGCGTTTTTAAAAGTCTTATGCTTTGTGATTTAAAAGAGGGAGCCGCAAACAGCGAGCACAAAAGAATATTCAAAAATGCTGGAGCAAAACAACCCTCTGTGTCTCTCCGCCGCCTCCGTCGGGAGAGCTGAGTGGCGGCTTAAACATCTAAGGCGAGTGGCAGAAGTCGCTGACAGAACGCATGCAGACAGCCACTCTTACTCCACAGAGGGCATTGGGGTAAAAGTCTAGCTCCATAACTGTAACTGTGTAAATTATTTGCTTTTGCTTTCCTTCCAAAACAGATTTTAACTTTGGTGATCACGTCATTGATACCATTTGCTCGTTTAGATATATTGTCTGGCTTTGAAACTTTTTGAATTGGTACAGAAACATGCATCTGCGCAATTGTGTCAATATGTGAAGCTTGTGTGTTAAGCTTCAATAGTATAATTGCAAAACAGACAGTCTATTTTTAGGGTGTGTGACTAAACTAGGAGTGGCACAATGCTTGGGTAAACCTAGCGAGGTCATGTTGTCAAGTAAACAGGGTCACATTTTATTTCTTGTAGACTATTTCTTGTAGGCCACACTGAGCATTCCATGGTTTAAGAATTCAGAATATGTACTATTGGAATTTTCTGTCTTTTTGTCGTATTTATTGAACATGGAAGGCCACATTCTCTCAGACATGGTGTTGATCTATTGATATGCAGCCTGTGATCCAGTCTAAGATTTCATGGTGCTTTAAAGCAGGAGAACTCCAAAACATCAAGCAATCGCGCAGTGCTAAGATGAGAGAGAAGTAAAAACAACTGAATTCCATCAAAACAGATGGGAAGCTCCCAATAACTGGGCCAGGATGTGTAAATACGCTAATTTCTTGAAAGGCAAATTAAGCTTCTGTGGACGGCCAGCTTGTTACTCTCTGTAATTGAAGGTTATCATAAACCGCACCTAAAGTGGCTTCAGATCACAGCAGTTAACTCTGTGACATGTATCACAATAGCAATTAAAGGCTAATACAGGCAGCTGAAATAAGAATCGGAGGCTTGTCAGATGTGATTATTTGTGTGATGTTTGGCAAAACCCAGCTAACCATTTTGGGTTGTAAGAACGTCTCCCTAAAGTTTCTATTGAGAACAAAAATGTTACTTTAAAAGTTCTAGGGTCGTTCATTTTTAACGAAACAATAAGGTTAATACAGAGCTTTGTTCAAACATTTTTTAAACGTTTTTGATATTTGTGATATAACGTTAAAAAAACCTTCTACAAACGTTAATGCAAGAACATTATTGATAACCTTGGTAACTTTTAGAGAACGTTAACCAACGTTTTGAGAACATTTCATGTTAGCTGGGAATGCATTAACATCTCGCAGACAGATCGAGTTCCAAGTGAGCGATCTGTCAATGGACTGGGTGCAAATACACAAACAGCTACTGTATAATTGGCCCTTCGTTTTACAGCCAACAGTGCTGGTGCAAAGAGATCCAATATTATGTCGCACTGTAAAAAATGTCCAGGAGGCGAAGATCTCATTTTTTATACATGACAAGAAACTCTGCTGTCTTTTTGCTGGAACCCGTTCCAGGAATCCAATGCTGGTGACATGACACCTCACACAAAGGTCAAAAAGCAGATCAATGAACTTCGACACAGCTTATGGATTCTGGTCACCTTTTTACAGGCTGTATGTATGTGCAAGATTAAAGGAGACTCTTATTGGGCTCTTATTGGACTAACAAACATCAACAGCCTGAGAATGTTGTGCACTTGCCTCTTGTTTCATATGAGTTGTGTTAATTTATGAAGTGCCGTTTCATTAGAGGCCCTAAAGACAAGTCTGTCTCCGCATAGGCTTACTATTATTACATTGCCTCTGGCTACACTGGTTCTATACTTATTAGCATTCAACCGCTGATTTAATAGGACATATCTAGTAGATCTAATGCATTACTGAATATGTGAATGCATGTGTGTCTTTAATAGCAAAATATACTTGATTATTCAAAGTCATTGAGAGTGAATGATACAACTGCTACAACTCAATAGAAGACGGATGCATGTGCTAAAACTCTCTGTGCTTTATGCTGATTTGATTGTAGTTTAACTTCATTTCTTCCCTGAAGATTTATATTTTATTCTTTTTGCCTGTAAACATGCCTGAAGCCCTCCTTATGGTCCTTTATATTGCCGTAGGCAAAAATGACATCAGTAGCTCAGGGTGTGATTTAATATTTCCACACTTACCTTTTATCTGCAGGTGTGTGATGTGACGTGCCCACCTCAAGTCCCTTTTATCAGAGTGACCACTGTGATCCCCCATCAGCTGTCCAGAGTTGTCCTGGGATCTGGTCCTTTTATGCATCACATGATCTTTAATTGGGTCTAAACTGAAGTGGGTTTTTTTTGCAATGTGAGTGATCTGGATGTCTTAAGCATTAATTTATTCTCAGTGCACTTAAATAAGTCTCTTCTTGTAGCCAGTATTTCATTGAGAAAATTAGTGGTTGCTTTTGTACCTTTGTAGATCCCAATACCTTTGTGTTACCTGCATCCCAAGCAACTTGTGAAATTGACAACACTGTTATTTGTGAAATTCTTACTAATCTCCATTCAACACAAGCATAACAGTTACCATTTTTGGTTAAATTCAGCGTAGATGCTCTTACGTTACATAGCTGCTTATGTTACATTTAAATGCAGGCACATGTTTGCAGTGTAAGGTGAATTTATTGACTATGAGCTGTTGGGGATGCAGAAACAGCATCATTTTATATTCCTTATGTTTAAAACGGGCACCGAGAAACACTTTTGTAGAATAGATCTTATGATGAGCTTTTCCCCACTTGCTTTTCTTTGATTACTAAATAATGATACAAGTTGTATTTTTAAATGTTGTTTTCTTGTCTTGATCTCATCATCGTTCATTAATTGTCATCTTTATAACATGCCAAACAGAATAGCTAGTGCACACTCAAGAGGAAGTACATCAAAATATCAGGCTCACAAGAAGGCTGAGCTACAAAAATGTAACATGTTTAGAAATGTGTAAGCCTGGAGGATGAAACATCTTCTGCAAGGTGCCATTTTCCTGGAGCAAAGCTTTAATGTTTGTGAAGTATAGCACAGGTGTTAATATATTTTAAAGAGACAATTAAAGTGGTCTGTGAAATTAAGGACAGTCATTTAACAAGGGAATCCGCTGTAAAAATGTGACTAAATCCATAAAGAAGAGCTATGAAACCAAAATGTTCAATGTATTTGTCTTGGTAGCTTGTTAATTGGTCTGTATGAAGTGATGTACGGGGTTTGTTTTAAAGTCATTTAACAGGGAGGATTTTTAGACATTCTTATTTATTCAGCTATAGTTGCTTGTGTATTTAGTGCATGAATTCAGGGCTGTAGTTACCTTTTAACATGTCGAGCTTGTGTTGTTTTCTCTGTGCTGATTTCTGTATATACCTCCTGAAAATCAAGGTGGAAATTTGTTCGTTGAAGGTCTTTTATCAAAGCTCAAAAGCAGAACACAGTGCTGTTCACCATTTTGATTGTTCGAGCCAATCTCGGGGGAAGCATATTGGTTTGAGCCATTTCCTGAACCAGATTGCCTTCCTCTGGACTCTTGAGAATTTGTTATTAGTCTCTAGAGAACCTGTTAATGATTAATCACAACCACAGAAAACACTAGTGGATGTCAGGTACAACGACTAAGTGTTTGTTTTTTACCCTGGAATGTTAATGTGGCTTTGGGTATTGGTATAACAAAAGTATCTTCTAAATGTTATTGACTGTTATATCTACTGGTAAATGCCTTGGGTTTACAGTACTGTATGTGTATGATTTGTGTTGTACTAGTAGATAAAGCAGTGAGCACACGGATACAGCATTATGTTATAATTGATTTGTCCTGTTAGTTTAATAGTCAGATAGATACCCTTTGACTGAATTCCTGAACCCGCATGCATTAGTGTTATTGTGTATCATACTGGGAGATAACTGGGAGGGACTGGATGACCCTTCTGGATCTACTGTATAAAACATAAGTTCCAAAATCATCCCACAGTTTCGTTGTGTTTCTGGAGATGTCTTCAAACTGAAAAATCACATAAATGTTGACTTTTGGGGTATTGCTGTTGTTTTTGTCATAATAGAAAATTCACAGTGTTTAACCATCTGCATTCGTATAAAAATGTCTGTGAGTACATAAATATACAGTACTTTTGGAGGTTTTATGATTTTAGGCAGCTCATTCCATTAATTTTACCAAAAGAGAGGAATATCTCTAGTGCTTTAACTGCACTTTTTTTCTGCATTTGAAAACTGTTTAACTACAATAATGAAAAGATTGTCAGATTGTCATATGTTAAAGTTTACAGAAAGTTTATAGAATTTTTGCTGAAAAGGGTATAATGGTTTGTTTCATGCCAGGTTCCATTGTGACAACCCATATGTCAAAACAGTTTTTTTTTCTTTGGTGATAATGGTGGAAGTGTTTTTTTAGGAATTTTCGTTGTTGTAGTTGAGCCTTTTAGGGGTTGTACCTATACAGAAATTAAGTTTAAAAAAAAATACCCAAAAATGTGTACTAGAGGAGAACATGTGACAAGCACCCTTATATGATGCAAAATATAAAACTGAAAAACAGCTGAAAACAGGAAATGATGTAAAGCACTGTTTTTTTTTTTGTCCATAAAAGTTTGAAGAGACAGGCTTATTTTCACGACTTTGCTCTGACACTGTGATAGAAAATAGACGTCATACACATATGGTTTATGACAAGCCTTATTACAGTAATGACACCTCAGATTACCTCTCAGGACACAGTCCGGCACAAATCTGTACAAAGTTCAGCACTTTCTAAATTACGTGGCACGGTTTAGCTGTGCCCTGCAACTTCTTATGCTTAAAAATTGTAAGGTTATGTTGTACTATTTATGAGATGACTAGTTTCCTAGACTTTTTGTTCTTGAATCAGTTGAAAGCAGAGTCTGAAACCCTCATTTGCATGCAAGAATTTTAACCCACATTTGTGCACAGGCTTCCATTTATGAATAAACAGAATTTTTGATCAGTCTTTCTACACCAGTGAGTGTTCTGACACCACTGAATTTAAAACTGGAGAATCCTCTGTACAGTTTCTTATGGGGAAAATCACATATGAGAGCATAAATAGATGGTTAGATACTTTTTCAGTTATAATTTCATGATGGACGGTTATTTATTTGTTGTTTAAAGAAGGCCTGAGCAGTCATGTTCTTTAATGCACATCCACTCTGCTGCATGTTGAATGAATGAATGAATTAATGTTTTCAGTTCAGTGTTTATTTAATCTGTATGCTTTTGCGTTAGTGTACTGGGTTGATCCTTGTGGTCACGTGTGTGCAGCTGTGTGTTGGTATGTTCATATGTTGATTCATACGTGTGTGCATTTATGTATGTATGTGTGCAAGTGGCTTAAGAGATTTTAAGTGAATGAAGTGTGCATGTTTGAGTATGCATTTATATGCATGTATAAGTGAGAACAGGACCATTTGGAAAATATGAAAAAACTGTGTGTATTTGTGTTTTTATGTATACTGTATAAGTTAATTGTTTTCGTGAATTCAATGTATTCGTGAATAGCTGTGCGTGTTTAGCCATTAATAGGGGTAGCCAGATGTTGTTGGAATTAATATTACTGTCACCTTTCCTCAGTTTATCCATACAGGGCTGCATCATCATTGCCGTAACTAGGAAAAAAACGATTATATATTCAAGAATTGCTGAACAGACATTGATTCAAGGTTTCCAAAACGGTATTAATATAGTGAGAGCACATCGTACATCGTTATATGAAAGGCGTGACCTGTCGCACTCAGCCTTGACACCTGTAAGGCGATTTTTGAAGCCCGAGTTGTGTTTCAGCACCATGGACAGCACCGCCGACCCGTCTCACTCGGTTGCTGAGGTCTGCTGTCTTTTTTGTTATATTATCTAACAATTTTAATTCAGGTTAAGCAAAGAAAAACGATAATCGCGCGCTGGATTCCTTGATGCGATTTTACGCATTCATTTAAAAAAATATACAAATAATGTAAAAAAAGATGATAAAAAGATGGAGTAAATACGTGTACAATACAATATTTTATTAGGCGGGACATTATATAGGGACTTTTCTTTTTCCACAACTTACATCTGTGAGCATTGTCACTGAACACTAAATCAATCAAAGCTACTTATATCCGGAATGTAGAACACACCATAATGTAAATATGTATTTTAGAAATTAGATGCCTAGCAAAAGTTTTAAGACGTCTCCATTGGCTGTTATATATGACTTTTTTTCTTTTAAATAATCACTGTATAGCAGGTGGCCTACATTTGGCATGTTTTCAGTATGTTCAGCATCCAGACGACACATCATTGACGGCACAAAACAGGTTCTTCCATTCGTGCAAAAATGCTTTTGGGCCGTAAGCACTTCCGCAGCTCCATATCACACATCTCACTGGACGGAAGCCGAATCGTTAAGGCTATACAAACACAAAATAAAGCACTGATAAATACACCTAGTTCGGGATTGAAGTTCTTCGTCATAAATATCTTCTCATTTATTGTTCCATGTAATTGACAGTTGCGAATGTCTCCACATCCATAAATCCAATAACAAGCGCGACTGCTTTACTCTCAACATTGCACTGGTCAAAAAAGGCGAGAACTCCCTTTGTTCGCGTCCGTATTCAGTTTTGCTCTATTTTGACGCTGTTTGTCTGCATCGCAAACAGTTTTGATACTTTTTCGTCCTCGGTCTCTTGCAAATGTTACTCGCAAGCCAAGAACACGATTGCGAATCAGTTAAAGGGGAAAAACTAAAAATCCAGAGAAGGTGGAGTATTTCCATCCGCCCATTAGAGTCCCTCTTTCTAACTTGAGATAGACGCGATCCTCGCGCTCCACCATCAGTAAAACTCCGTTACTCGCCGCCTCTCGCGTCACATCCTGATCCCCAGCAAAAGCAGATATGACGGGATACTCATTCTGCATCAGGTTAACCTGAATAACGGGACAGAGCGCACTTTAGTCCTTTGCAAACATACTATCTGATTTCCAAGTTTTACAGTATGTGATGTGATTGCAATATCGTTTGCTTGAACAACTTCGACAAAAAAACATGCTGCGCTGCTCACCTGTATGGTTTGTCTGTTGTAGACCTTGACCACATGAAAGCTAAAGCTGTATATTCCTCTCCGTGGCGCGGTGAACACACTCGCTTTAAGGTCGAAATAATTGCCAATGTTTACTAAGACCTGAAACAAACGCGACATTGCGCATTACAAATCCACTTGCAAGGAAATGCAAGTTTACAGTGGCACATGCGTTCTTTAACGCTGTCCATGCCATTGTATGTCAACATATATAATTACTTGAGGTCAGATTTAATTACTACAGGTCAATCTTAATTACTGCCCCGGGTCAGCTGTTATCAATCTCAACACTGGGTTACATTTAACTTTTTTTTTACAGTAGGGGCGGATATTTTTTTGAAGCCACGAAAACAAACCCACACATGCAAACCAATCGATAATACCTGACCAACATTGCGTCATCAAAATTAAATTAAATAATCTTATTTTCACTTTAAAACAGAATGCGCTACGAACTGCGGGCGTCTAATATCTGATACATAATATCTGAACATTACCAGAATTACATGTTGGCACTTTTAACAGTTTATGTGGCTTTGTGAAGTTTCTCTCTGAAATTCCCGAATGAAATTCATTAAACTTAATAAGTCACCATAGGGCATCTGACCTGGTCAAAATAGATGGTCATGGACGTGTTGCTCATCTCCGACGGTTCGTGGTTTGTTCCTCTGACAGCCGAAAAAGCCACTTTGGCGCTGCCGGAGCGGACAGATATCCCAAGCGAAGAGGTGACTCCTCCGTCAGATGATGGGTTGGAGTCACACACCACCAGACACTTCCCCTCCAGAACGATGGGCTCCGTGTCATTCTGGCCCAGGCAGAGCCCTATGCCACATCCCAGGAGAAAGACGACAGCCAGCATGGCAAAGGGTCCGGGACAGGCTGCTGGCACCATGATAAGAACAAGAATCCTTTGCAAACTGATCTTAACCACCAGCCCCTTGGAGGTTTGTTGTGGCTGTATCACCTGGTCCAAACTAACCCCTCTCTCTCTTTCTCTCACTCTTTTCTCCCTCTCTCGCTCTAAAACTCACCGTCACAAGCTCTCTTTTCTTCTCCGTGCATCAGTTTGATGTCAGGAAAGCGCTCAGAGTATTTGCACAGTGTTTCCTTGAGAAAAAAACAAAGGAAATGTCAAGGCTTGACAGGAGAAAACAATTATCGTCAATAACAAACTTTCTAACAAATTTTAATTGTCTCAATAGCAGGCTTCGAGACATAAAATTGCGGAACGATGCGCAACATTTGATCCGAATTAAAATACAACAAAGTCAAGGTGCGTTTATCACATTAACACAAATAATGAAAATTGCCCTGCGCTGTTCCTTGTCATTGTCATATTTCTAGTGAACATATTTCAGGCATATGTTCTTAATGAAAAACAACATTAAAACCCTCATGCTCTCGTTTCTTTTCTATGCCTGTATGTTTTACCTGTTAAATCCATAGTTGTGTGTAATCCGTGTGCTTGTTCTTGCAGTCTTGAGAGACAGTGCGTGAAGCGCGCGTCCAATAAGAGTGGAGAAAAGCAATAGCTCCTTCATCCTTTTTAGAGGGCGATTCACGCCCATCCCTGCTTCTCTAGTACAGTATTAACTGTGGAGCACGTTGCTTTCAGCATAAAAGTACGGGATGGCCAGCCCCTGAATTAATGAGTTTGTTTGCATAAGCAGTTAAATCACAGTCAATAAATCAAGCAGCTTTTGGCGACATCTGCATTTTTAAAGAATCTTAGACCTCATACAGGGCACGTGCTTTGTCGACAGTTTTACGGATAAAATAAACAGACAGATTATAATGAATTAAAGTTGTCAGGAATTTGAAGCCATTGTAGCCATTAGCTTAATAGCCTAAAACTGGCATGAATGTTTCTAATATTATTGGAAAGCCCTTTAAAATGAAGTAGAAAATCTCGTGCTCCATCCTGTGGCGAAGTAGTGCTATGACCTTCTATTTGATATATATTCTCATATAGCTTCTGTTTTGACATTGTCTATTAATTTGTAACATTATAAAATCCATGTGGTGTTTCATAAAATATCGACATTATTGCCACAGCTTATTGTTTGTATGAGAAACGTGTTTTTTTAGGTTTAGATAAGTATTGATGTATTGAACATACTTTGCTATGCATTTCAACCGAGCATGGCTCCATGTATGCATACTGTAAATTTAACCTTCACTTAAATGATTCTGCGCTTATCTGCTCTGTTTAAAGGCATTTCAGAGTAGCTAAGATGTGAGGTTACTCATTTACTCCCTTTCGTAACCTTCCTATTTAATCGTCCTAAACCTTCAAAGTTACTAATTGGTAATATTATGTAAGAATATCTGATGACTACTTCAATTCATAATCACTAGAATGACTTAAAATACTAAAGCATTAAGTAGCCTAGCCCATAATGGGCACTTCACAATACAAGTCTTTGCCTTTTATAATACTTCAACTTTATTAAATGCCAGTTCCACTTCAAAACTCTCAATGAAATAAAAGGCTATAGAAGAGGCAAGAATAATGCAAAACACGCAACAGTCACCAGCAGGACTAGTTTAAGCTGTTAGGATGAACAAGTTTGTGTTCATTGAGTCAGTCAGCGCCAACATCGTCTTTTCTTGCAGGCTCTCCACGCACCTCCTGTGACAGCATCGCACCGTGGGTGCAAAGTGACAAGCTCTGTGGAGACGTCGGGTATCCGGGAGCAGTGGTTGACCTACGGCGTGCAGAAGGGCGAGAAAACATCAAATGTCAAGCTTGGTGGGCGCTGCTCATGCCCACGGGGATCAGCAACGATGTACGTTATTGTGAATGTTAGGACTATTTACTTTGACAGACAGCACACCAGCATCAGTCTTAGATTTGGCTAGATCAGGGGTCTCGAGATCAGGGGTCTCTGAAGAACTACATTACTTGGCGGAATTTTAATATTTTTTATCAGTAATTTGATACAGATTTTATAATTACATTTTTGTTGATGTTTATTTATTTAATGAAACTTTTCCAGGGGTATGGAGCAATCGTTTTTATTAAAGCAATAACCCATGTAAATTCGTGGTTAACAGTTAAATTGTAGGCACTATTATCGCGTTAGTGAATTGCAATTGTATTTCAAAACTGTAATTATGCCCCTGACCTGTTGGATGCAGTATTTCCCAAGTGATTCCCATATCACGTGCTATCAGTGTTTTTTTCTCTTTATTCTGAGTTTTGGAAGCACATTTTCTGTTTGTACACCAAAATAACTAATATAACAGTTCGTCTACTGTACTATACCAGTAAAATAAACAAAGCTATATGAGATTGCACTCTGTTTTAGATAGTACCTGTACTGCAGCGCGTTGGGCTGGTTGCCATGACAACGGGAAGCCGGAAGAGTAAAGCAGACAGTTACAAACACGTTTCATCCAGATTATGTCCTCAAAACCTGTGAAGCCCAAGACTTTAGATTGCGGTAAAGTAATGTCAAGGTTTGTTATTTTGCTGTTTTCGGTCTGAAATTGTTTTGTAATGCGGAGGTTTACAAGATCGTCTCACTGTGTTTAATTCTATGAACAGAGACAGAAAATCGGCTGTGCAGCAGTCTTCACTTTACAGGATGGCGTGCAAACGCACCTTTAAGACTCATGAAAACTCTTTTGAAAGGCAAGTTTGGCGAGTATGGTTTATAAACTTTGTGTAAATGTAGCCTACACGTTACAGTAACTCATACCCAACTGAAACTGTCTTTAAACTTAATATTAATTTCTTATTTATCTAACTTACTTACAATAGACTGCCACCAGAGATCATTTTAAAGATTCTTTCATACCTGGATGCTAGTTCTGTCTTCTGCATTAGTTTTGCCAACAAATACCTTTATGAGCTGTCCAACAACAAGTAAGTGGGTTTGTTTCAAACTCTTTTTTTGATTTAAGCTTTAAGAAAGTCAAAAAAGTCTTACCAATTTTATATTCTCCCCCTAATTCCAAGCAGTGCCATATGGTATCGCCTATATGTTCATGAACGTACCAAAAGGAAGAATCCCACTCAGAAAACCAGGATGATACATGATCTTAACATGGTTGGTGTTCAGGAAAAGCCCAAAGGATACTGGAGAAACATGTTCTTCAAAGAAATTTCCGGCCTCAATGTGAACAAGTGCAGAAAAAAGTTTCAACGTGTTGATCCTTATTCAGGGATGCCGTGCTATACAGAAGAAGTCTTAAGGTTAGAATTTACAGCTTTTATTTGCTTGCATGTGCATTGTGATAATTTTGACTTGGGTATTTTGAGAGGCTTAGCTTGGCAAACAAGTAAACAAATAAACACCTCTTGCACACTTGGGTGGTTAAGAGATGACAATAATCAATAGTGGAAAAAGTCCAGCACATTGTCATCAGAACATTATTAATACCTGACAGAGGTCTTTGATCAAAATGACATGGTATTTAATAATATTTTGCAAGTTAAAACAAAATGCTGGACTTATTGTTTCATTATGAAGGCTTTTCTAGGCAAAATATTTGATTTTATTGGATATTAAGTTGTGGTATTTGTTTGGACTTACTAAATGTATTACAAAGTTTAGAATTTTCAAATTAAAAACTAAATGAACAAACTACAAATGTTTGATTGTAGTTCTGCATTTCTGTTCTGGACTTTTTTGGTCTTTCTGCTCCATTTCTCTACATCTGTAGACATTTAGTTTTGCAGAACAAGAATTTGTAGTCAAAATAATCTCCTTTCAGTAATGATCTGTCTAAGCTGTGAAATGTGGCATATTACCCACCAAATACATGTGGGGTGTGTTGTATCCTCCTGCAGTGTCTGTGCTTATTAAAGGTGAGTGTGAGAGCCAGCGTCTCAGATTTGCTCTGTGCTCCTGGGCGATGGGATACGAAAACAGCCATGAAGATCTGCAGGCCACGATGTGCTGTTGTCTTAACCTCTGATTAGAGCTGCCGGGCCACTCAATTTTTTCCACTCGAAGAGTGTGTGCCGTGCAGAGGGAATGAAAATAATTGTGGTCCCCTCAGAAGGTTGGGCGAATTGTAGAAATAAATTGCTTGGCCTGTTCCTCTTGCCCAGACAAATCCCCATAGATTCTTCAGTTACAAAGACAACAGAGGATGAGATTTACTTTGGTAATAATCATCTCCGCTGACTTGCAGACACAAAAACAGGCATAAATGTCTCAGGAACTCTGCTTGTATCTTGTCTTACAGCATTAATTGATATCATGTGGTGTCATTGACTTGTGATTTATAGGATTTCCCAAACGTAATATCAAATGTAGTGGCATTATCCTGCTAATAATCAGGTTAATAGAAGTACTTGCATGGCAAAAATTATTTTCTTAATCAATATTTTTGTCTTGTAGAAAATGTCTAATTATTCATAACATTTCTTTTGGTATATATGGTATTCTATAAAAGATTGTATTTTTTTACCCAGTTTGTTTATTTTTATACTTCTTGTTTTAAGCATATATCTAGCAGGAATGAGGATTTTCTTCTTGGGAAAAATGGCAAACCAAAATGAATAAAAATAATTCTAAAAATAATAATTATTCTCTAAAAGCAAGTCTAACTTAACACAAGTTTTTCTCAAAGTCAGATCAGATTTGATTTAACTTTTGTACCTTCAGATTTTCACAGCAAAAATTACATCTGTCAGACAATATTATACATCCACATACATACATACTGTACGTACACATAATCGATCATGCACAATATCAGGCTTGTTGTAGATTTTTCCTAACTGATTAAGATGTTCAGTTTTTTAAGATTGTTCAGTTTAACCTTCCTTGTTGTTTCTTCTATATTGTGGCTCTTTATCTTACTTTCCCCACCTCTCTGAAAATAAAAGCAGCTTTTCCCTTAAATGATCTGAGAGCAGAGGTGTCAGAAGGTGTTTGTGTCATGTGTGTCTGACAGGAGTCTGTGCGTTACATGGGAGATCACAGTGACTGATGGGAGAGGACGGCAGAGTACCTATGAGCGGTCACATGCCTCATTCAGCAGCACGGCTGTTTTTGTGTTCTGGGGCGCTGTGAACTGGCCTCCTTTACACCAGCTCACCTCACTTGAGCTTTGTGGTGTGCTGCGGGTGCCCCTCCACTGTCCTGCTGCTTACAGGTGCTGTATAGGCCAATAATGTTAGAACATTACTCCAGTCAAAATGAATGATGTCATCGCTCTCATCTGTGTCATTCAGGCCTGGCTGGAAATCAGTTATGTCCAAAATAATGCTTACAGGGGAAAACAAGGAGTTGTGTGGTTTAGACAAGCTTGTCAAGTTGATGTACGTTGGGCAGGGCGTAACTTTGGGATTTTGGAAGGTAGTTGTCTGTTTTATGGTAGACCTTTTACTTTGAATCAAACTGATTATTTTGTGCCAAATTATTGTGCCACAATGCAACAATTAACTCTGTTTCTCATTCTCAGGACAGATGGGAAATAGCCTTCGTTATGGTAAATTTGCACACTCACAGACTTGTGGAAAGAAGTCTTCATTCATCAGTTTGGTATTCCTTTTTTTTTTTTTACCTGTGGGTTAATGTTTTTCTCAAACTGTGTGGTTATGACAGACTTTTGTTTAAAAAAAAAATACAAAAGAGAGTTTCTGAAGAATGTTAACATTGATTTGTGTACAATACATCAGTTTAGTCTCAACAACCTTGTTTGGCATTGTCAAACCAAAGGCTTAGATTTTCCTTCACAAATTTAGTTTTTCTATGGTTTACCTTTAATACTGTTTTTTTTTTATCTCTCAGATGTGCTTAATTCCCTTGTAGATCACAGTCTGTATGTCTGTTACACGTCAGTATTGTTGTGTTGTGTTAGAGCTCCATCTTCTGGTGATGTTGGACACTATGTAGTACGCATCCCTGACTCATCAACAATGCTTCGGGCTGCTGTCATACTGTTTATCTGTCTTACTGTCACACTGTCTCAACAGCCCTGATAGCAACGGGTAAATTAACACCTACTTAGTATTTAATCACTTTCCGTTCCTCGATCCTTCTTTCTCTACACTAGCCCATGTACAGCAGCTGAAGTCAGTGCTTTGTTTGATGATGTGGATCCTGAATACGGTCTCCATGGATACGATTCTTACATTGAACTGCACAATACAGAGAGAGTGATCATGTCCAACCGCGTTTCCCAGCTGTTCGGCAGAAGAGGTAAATGCAAACTTCATAATAAAGTTTCTTGATTTAGCGTTAAAATATGAGTAAAATCTTATAGAAGTACGTTTTAAAAATCCTTTTAAAGTAATAGTTAATAGTCTGGAACTGTGCACATGCCCTTAACAGTAAAAGTAGAAGACTTGTAACTTTTAATCATCATAATTTAGCAGTCGGACGTTGTAGTCAGACAACAACAGTAGATGGTGCTAGATACTCAAAAATATATAGCCAAAAACCGTATAACTTGAACAAAGTTTTGTCCCGCAAGTATTGCTGTTTCCTTCAAGAAATACAAACTTGTGCATTGTGGTTTGATATTTTTGTTTTATATTGTATTGTGCATTAAATTTCTTTAGTGTTAAATATTTATAAAAATGTTATGAAATTTTAATGAAGTATTTAAATATATTGTTCCCTTTCACAATGTTTTAAGTATTGTTTTGGTATTATAGTAAATGGTGCTATTTCACTGTAATCTGTAGATCAGATTTCTGATGGCTACCTACCACTAGAAGTGATCAGTCAGGGTAACAGATGCTTAAACACTCTGGTTAGTGATGTCAGATTGCCTTGGAGGACGGAAGCTCTACATGGAAATATCAAGGTACAGTGTCACTAAGCTGGTTCAAGTACCAATCATTCAGCTTTGTGTTTGCAATACTGTACTTAAATGGATACATTTCACCCACATTTCAAGTTAAATTCTACCATCATTTACTCCTCAATTTATGTTTTAAACCCATATGACATACAATATGATATTTTCTCTGTGTAACACAAAGGCACAATGGTACTGTAGGGGTTGACAGCCTCAGTCACCATTGACTCTCATTGTAGGGTAAAAGATTCAATAAAAATAAATGGTGACCAAGGCTGTTAGCCACTTACATTCTGAATAACATCATCTTGTAGTATATGTGAAAGAAAAGAATCTTAAATACAAATTTGACGATGGAAGAAAGACTAAATGATGAAAGAAATTCATTTTTTTAACGTTCTCCTTTAAGATTCATATTTTATTCGAAGGTTTAATGATATAACTGGTCTCTCCAGGGTTGTTGCATGATGAACCTCACTGTTTGGGATGAAGCCCAGCAGCCCTTTTGGTGTGTCAGTGCTCCTGTTGTCATAACAAAAGCCGATCAAGACGTGGTATCGTACGATGCTGATGGAGAGAGTTTCTCCATCCTGTACCAAGACTCAGAGGGGAGGGTGAGGATAAGGCTAAAACAGATGGAGTATGAGGACAAGTATCTTGTGGTTAATCTAGTGATTTACATTTCTGTCTCGAAAGTGAATAAGCACTTCGAGAGAGATTACTGAAGCCTTGATACAATGTGTCATGTCTTGAGTCTTTATATTATGACCTTTTGCTGTATTTGTCTTAAGAAAGAACAGGGCAGCTTAAAAACAGTCAGCAACACGAGTTTAATCCTGGATTAAACTCTTGTTATGAGAATTTAAAGAGCTTTTTAAGTTAATGCTTTTGAGTTGATAATATATTTTCTACATTAAACTTTCATTGTAATATCATCAAACATGTATCCACCCGTACATACGCCCTTTTTAGAATCTTTTTGAGAGTTAAATCAGTCTTTAAGGCAAAGCTAACAATAAAACCACAAGGTGGAGTAATGATGTGTTTTGTAAGTGCTTTCAAAATCACACTACATGTCTTTAATAAATGCATTTGATCTGCAAAGCATAACAAATTGCATCAGCCTGTCATGAGTACAATTCATTAGTCATTTTGATCACAATTATTTTCATTTTAGTCTCGCAAAAATGACGCTTATGACGTTCATTGCGTCCATTTCATTTGATTTACACATTTTTTACTCATTATACTTGCTTCCGCTAAGTGGAATAATTTGCATAATGGATGGTTTAGCTCAATCCTACGTTGCTCAACCAGCGGAATGTCTCTTACCGCGGAATATGACTGACATCTTGTGCGCCTGGCGTTTTTTAATATATTATTTATAATCAATAGACATTGCTCTGCCCGGGAGGTAGATTATGTTCTTTTGTCAGCATCAAGTTACACTTTAAATCTCTGTGGCATTGGTTTATGCAAATTTAATAGTCCATAAAATTTCAGCTGAAGTGTTTGACTTGAAGATGTATCGCATCGTAACACCAAGGGCATTAAAATGTACGTAATGGAATTTCGCCATGTGACTTTGTCAACAATATTTTGACTGTGACTTACAAAGCTTATCCGTGTTCATTTAGCGTTAAAAAGTCCCTGGAAATCACTGTATACAGTGAAATGTTATTACAGTGCAGGCTCAGCAGTTTTTGCTCCGGCACGTAGCTTGACACAATTGCATTTGGTTGAGGTATATGATCACGTCGTGCCTCTTTGAAACTGATTTTATTGCAGGCGTTTTGACGCCATTCCAGAACTGGAATAACATTCCGCTTAGGTCAGTAATCAGAGGTGCCGATGTTATACAGCTGGCAAGAAACACTGACATAATAGAAAAAAACTGGGTAATAGGATTGCCTAGCACTCTTGTCTGCTCAGAGGTCAGTCTAACCTTCAGAACTGCCTTTTTCAACAGATTCAGTCTCACCACTGTGGCCCAGGTTTGTTCCGTCTGTAGGTTGTGTGGGAGAGTTAAATTGGCCTCTGTCATTGTACTCAGGCTGTGTTAGGGGTTTGCCTGAAGGTTAACTACCCATATGTTGCCCTAATATCGGGATCATGGTTTATTGTACTGAATTAAATGTACAACTGTGTAGTTTTCACAGCTTTTTTAAGGCTAGCCCAGGTGTGTAGTTTTAGTGTAGTAAAAACACCATATCTTGTAATGTGGTCTTTACATGTCATAAAACACTGCTAGACCTGATGATACTAAAATGAGACAGACAGTAATGGGTTGTTAAAGTGGGTGATGTATTGCAATAATGGCCTACAACACAATTTCACTAAGTGGTTTTGGTTTAGTAAGATCAGGTTGTGTATTTAATTGAGCAGCTGCACCTTGTGGTTGCTAAAATGTGCACTCTGATAATTTTATGAATATTAGTAAGATAAAGAAATATAGAGAAGTACTTATTTGGTTTTCCCCTTTTGTCTGATGATTTTTAAAGCTGGTTGTTGTTAACTTTTGCATTAGGAAAAACTAAGTGCTAGGGTAGTTACACTAGTTTTAGTTTTGCATATTTCCAGTAGAGGGCAGACTAGTAAAATGAATTTCTGTGGGCATACCATATTGAAACACATCCATATTAATTATCAGAGACCAGAAGGCTGTTAAAAGGTATTATTTAGCTATTTCATTTTTGACTGACTGACTGACTGACTGTTACCATCTCTAAGGTTTATAAGGATGGTTTAGTCAATGGTTAAAGCATCTGAGTTAAAAAATACCATTAGAATCACATAGTGGTGGTCACAAGTGTCCACAAAGCCATTTATAACAGTTTACAGGTAAAACAGTTCTTTCAGTTATTGTGCACAGAATTGGGTAGGTGGCAGTTTATTAACTGAGCTTTCGATGGTTTCTTAGCAGACACATTTGGAATAAAAATTGCTTCTATTTTTAGCAGCTAATGTTTTCTGTAATGACTGACCAGCTGAGACCTGGATCAAATCAGCATCTTAAATAGACAGAACAGAATATTTTCTCACTGTGTCCGGAAGAAAATTGAATGACCAAAAAAATAATAAAAAAAATGAATTGTTTTGCTCGAATGACTTAGAAAAGCTTTTATCCCACACAGTTTCATTCTAATCACATCATTTTATTAACATGCAGCTAAAAACTCCCAGTGGCATTTTGCTGTAGCTTGGCAGTGTTTTTGCTCCCCTGATTAACATTTAACTACGATCTGGTGGGACCTTGTTGCTACAATTAATTCTCTGTCATCCCAAACCAGGGTCACATGCTAACAAGGGCACTACTTTCACTTTTTGACACTTCTCTGCATTGCCATTTAACTTGGTACTAATTTAACTAAGGCACATTGCTAAACTGGTCATTTGTGGAGTCATTTGCAAGTTAACATAGAAACACTGCAGTATATGTACATTAGATTTAAATGCAGTGCATCCAACTCAGTTCGGTTAAGATGCATAAACATTCTCTTGGTTTATTCCAGCATTCTGCATACTTTGTGTACAACAAACATGAGAGGTTGATGCAATTTGACCCCTCTGGTCAGAGTCTCATCTGTGTTTCTGGTCTCTGTAAATCCTAGTTTGACTTGTTCTAGGTTGGTTTAAATCCTAATTTATATTTATTTTTTTAAAGCACACCAGCTCATACAATGGCTCCTTATATAGCAGCCAGAGCTACAGTTAAGTTAAGAACAGGGTGAGATTCTGAGGTCATTATACACCTGTAACATGCAGAGACTTTCAGACAGATATTTATTATTGATCCTTTCAATTCTGTATAGAATGGAATGTTTCATTTATTTCATGTATAAAGGCCTAATGGGCTTTAATTAGGCCTAATGCTGGCTGTAATCCTATTAATATGAATACTACATTTATTTCAAACAGTCACCTTTGTCTAAATGTACAAGACCTGCCTATAATTCCTCTTCAGTATGCAGCCGTCACCTGACAAAATCAATTTAACTCTGCACCCATTAGAGTGTAATTCGGCTGTCCATTATAATTATTGCATCATGTTATTAAAATCAGTTACATACATATATACAGGAAAAAACATTACTGTAAAGACTTAGCTGTAAGGGGTTTTAAAAATATTGGGTGCTGTTTCATAAGAAATCCCCTTCATGTCTGATCCATTTTACAGTTGTATTTAGGGATTTCTTTAATGTTTGTTTTTTAAATTCACTTGGCTTTCCGATGTTGTTCCCAGGAGCCTCATAAATGCGCTGAGGGTTTCTTTGCCCGAGGCAAACAGTGAAAATTCATTTCCAGTAACTGTCCGTGAGCAGCTTCTGTCTGGTGGCTGAAAAGACTTCACGCTTGCTGGTCTGTTCGGGCCTGGAGCTCCAGATATGTGCCCAGTGTAACGTGTATTATATGAACTGTAAAAGTGAGAACCTTTTGTGAAATCAAGACAGTTTTATATAGAGCTTTTTTACAATATTCCTTTTCTCAAAGCGGCTTTACAAAAAATAAGGGCTTTAAAGGAGTAGTTCACCCAAAAATAAATATGCTGTCAGCCTGTAAATTACTATTCCTCATCTCATTTACTTTTGCTGTATGGCAAAAGAACAGCATCAGCGTTCTGTTTTTCTGTTTGTGTTTCACAGAAGATAGTCTTATAGGTTAAGAACTACATGAGGGTGAGAAAATGACAACAGATTTTTTTTCATTTTTGGGTGCACCGTTCCTTTAATACCCCCTGTAAACAAGCAAAAGGCAACTAAAGCAAAGAAAAACTCAAATATTTTAGGTAGAATAAGCAAGAAACCGGCTAAGTAAACTTGATCCTTGCCATTCATGAGTAAATTGTTCAAAAACGATTTGATATAAAATTGTGGGAAAAAAGGCTCATTTTATGGATTTTCCACATTACTTTAGGACAAAATGTTCTAGACAAGTAAAATCCTAAGAATATCAGCAACCATCACTAAGCAAGCAATTACTAGAAGTCTCTTATATCAGTTTATAGAAGGCCTCATCGGAGACCGAGTTGCAACAATAGTTTGTTTTTTCTTTTTTTGTTTGTGTGTTTTTAGTGCAAAGGTTTGTGCCTGAGGCAAAAGCTCATTGATCTGTGAGTGCAGGGACTCAGATTTCAGCTATTCTGTAGAGATCGTTCCTATGTTTTGTGTGAGCTTGTGATGTCGTAGATCTTGTTTTCCCTTCACTGCCGATGAGGAATTTAATGGAATTGTTGGTGGGCATGTTGGATTTATCGATGCTGTGGTCAGCTGGAACACTTTGAAACTCTGTTTGTTTCAGATGTTAGCGGTTGTTTATTATTCAGAGCCGCGCGTTTGGTGGCGTACTATCAACATGCTATTCCCACCGCTCTCATTGTGGTATTTACTAGTGTTATGAGTGAGGTTTATGGCTCACGCCTGATTTGTGTGCATTAGCAGAGCCAGTGCGTTGTGGAAATAGTTTCAGCACTGTTTTATGGGTCAGGTTTTTGCTGTGCTGAGGGTGGAAGACATCAACATTACAAATCGAATAAACAAATCATGTTCGTAAAAAATTGCACCCCTTTCAGCACAGCTGAGGCGGAAAAATTTGATGCTCAGATAAGCTGTATTTAAGGTTCACCAGACTGCTTAAGTGTGTCTGCTTCAGTTCTGTGCCTCTATCTACTTTATTCCAAGTGTGATGTTCACTGAACAAATATATATGTCTGTTAGGGCCATTTATTTGCCTAGTTCTTATACTTTCTTGTTGGTATGTGGAAGCATAGCAGATCTACAGCATGATCAGCTGTTGTCATGGCGATGGTCCTTGATGCCAGGTCATGCGGTTAGATCATTTACAGCAATGCCATATGAAAGCATAGAAACGTCAATACTGCTTTTTGTTTATGTTTACAGTATGACCAAGATCAAAAATACAAGTGGTGGAAGAGGGGGGATCGGCACAGTGTACAACGAAATTTGTGCAGTGTATGACGCAGGCCAGGTTTAAACCTGAACCTTTGTGTTGCGAGCACATCCACTACCCACTGTGCTTTTGGAGACAATTTTACGTATCAGTTCAGATATGAGCAAAAAAATCCTGTTCGATAGCTTCTTGGAATATTCAACAGTTTAGCAAAGCAAGTAATTTAGACAAAGATTTCATCAGTTGTGCCACATTTCACCCAAATAAACCTAATTTATCATTCTCAGCTCCTGCAGAGCAGATAATGGTTTCCCACCATTCCAGATCGTTATAATCGTGAGCCCATCTTGATTTGTCTTATTTTCTCACCACAGAAATGCAGCAGATTTCCCATTTGTTTACCGGGACCATTTTCCCGTTCTCGCCAACAATGGATGTGAATAGAACCTCCGGTAAGGAACGTCGGTCCTAGCAATAATATTATAGAGCAATTTCAGCCCAGAACATGGAGATGTTGTGGTAGTTCTGGGACGCAGTTTTTTATAATGCTGTACCGTGTTGGAGCAGCACATGCATAATGAGGAGACATCTCGGCTATGATGGTGATTGATTTTATCACACTCTGAGACCCTCAACTCCACACTGGATGATCGGTGAGATTTTATATTAGCGTGATGAATGACTCGCAGTTATGCACCTTGAGAGGTAATGTTCTTTTAACCTCGCTCAAGAGTTGTGCTGAACAGATAACGGCCTCATATACGTGATTTAACGACTGTCACCACATTTTAATAAGGAAAGAAGGTCACTACAGAATCTCGGTTGAAAGTTATTTCTGGGGAAAAACAACAGTATATAAATTGAAATATATCAAATATATCAATGTTTTTAATAAAAGCACAACAGATAGAGATAATGTCAGCTAAGTCAACTTCCCTGGGTTTTATTTTCATAGTACATCTCTAGTGGTCACTGTTATGACCACTGTTTCCTCTAAGCTGTGCGCATGCCGGCCGTACACTTCTAATGTCGCACAGATGGAAAACATTCTGTGCAGAAGGCCGTTACAGAAAAACATTAGCGATTTCTTGAATTGGAGCTCCATAAATGGACAGTGGGAATGAATGAAGTCCATCTGCATGTGTATTGTTGTTTAGTACAAAAGTTAAACCGACAAATCGTAAATGCACAGCTTTGATTTTTGCCTCGTTTGTGCCTCACTCACTTTGCCTCACTCACAATATAATTCGCCAGATAAGGTCATGCAGTGTTATTTTGCTGAAATTGCTTTTTGTGATCTTTTGAGAAAATAAGACAAAAATATCAGTGACCTTGGCATCTAAATTTCAGAATTTTTTAATGCGTAAATGTGTGTATTAAACACCAACACCCACTAAAGAAACAAGGAAATTAACAGTTACCACAGGGAGGAAAAATAGCAATAAAGAGGAGAAATAAAAGTTAGATGTATGGAGAGTAGCCATCCTCCATTCTGCCGGCTCATAACAGACTTCAGCACTACTGCTCATAATCATCACTGACTCATTCTGATTGGTGCAGAAAAGGGGCGTGGCAGGAAAAACAGGAGGTTGAGACGTTTCCAACCACTTAACATTTACCACAAACTACTAATCAAACTGATCCAGGATCAGGGGAGTACGTAACTGTATTGTGAGCTCAAGATAATGCTACACATGTGAATTCCAAAGCTGATCTACAGACTTGCTGAAAGCTGGAAAGATTTTTGGTTCCATATGTCACATAAACTAAGAAAGCCAAAAGCATTGGGATACGTATCATTTTTCTTTTGCCAGCAGCTTTCTCAAAAATCTGATGCTGTATGTTTTTTATGACTTTCAGATTGTCCCAGTTTAAGATTGTCCCAGTAAAGCTTTAATAGGTCTGCTGGTTCACAAATTGCATCAATGATCCCACCTTTGTAGAGTTTTGGGCGACATTGAGCCAAAGGCCCCTGGAATAAAAACAATGACCCAGCAAATCTGTAGCCTGAGGCTGAGAGATTTGCACAGTGGCCTTGTTTGAGTCTGCAGGACATCATCAGTTTTTAAGCAACCTTGTGTGGTCCAATACAAACCATATCTCATTAACCAATGTTACCTGTGAGGTGCAGAACAACATTTATCAATGCCAGGTCCTGTTCTGCTATCAGTGCAGTTCAGAACCCAAAACCCTCTTAGTCATCACTGGCACGTGAGTTTTATAGCTATTGCAACTCTGTTAGTCTGACCTCTAAAGCCTATTTGACCAGTTAGTTTTGCTGCAGGAAAGCAACTTTCTCTGATGTTGTGGATTCGATGTGTCATAGAGAGCGGTAGTTGTGGACCCAACGCTAATAAATGCCATTTTTTGCAAATGACCAGTGACACAATGACGTAAAGTGCTTTTATCATTTTTGTTATGATAACACAAGGGTGCCCTATGCACAACCTGAAACACATTACAGCTGTCCTCAAAGAAGCATCTACAAACAACAACCTTCTAACAAACCCCTGAGGATAGCAGCCCAGATGTTTCTTGATGCCGCAGATAACCAAAGCAGCTCCACAAGTGTGAAAAACAAACAATATCTCACAAAAACACATGATTCTTTGATTCAATGTATTGCATTGGAGGGTTTTGGACATAATGGTGTTTTGTCTAGAGAATTAATTAGGGTTACAGAAATTACATTTCCTAACCGTTAGCAAGCTGTGGAGGTGTGAAATCTTCACATTGAAGGCATGGATAAAAGACAAATGTGTTGTGCGCATGATAAACGAAGGGAACATGAGTATGACTAAAATATTCAAGACAGCCTTCCAGCCAATGCAAATGAGATAGAGCTTCATGGGAAGACCTTTAAAAGTACATGAAAGATGTTGGAGAAGAGACGAACAGTGAAATGACAAATTGCATCTTGACTGTCTTAGTGATCTTGTTTTAAACTCAATTTAAACGTACTACAAATGTTTCTGCCTAAACAAGGAAAGGTTTTCTTTTAAAAAAAAGGTCTTTATTTTGTCTGATCTTTATTTGTCAACATAAAATTGTTATTTGATGTAGCATTTCTGTGTTTTTTTTTTAATGTAAATTGTATTATTTGTAGAGCAGAACTGAGCAGCAATATACATCTGGCATTAAAGTACACAGCCTGAGGACAAGCTATCACCAGCTTCCTGGATAATGTGTCGTGTTTAATTCATATTGCCAGAAATACACCTGGAAACTTGCGACCAGTGGGCAAAACCTGATTACTTTCCATATTACGTTGCGGTTTTAAACAGCTGTTTAACAGAAGCGAAAAAGTTGATAACTTAGAAACCAAAATCCATAAATGTGCCTCGTAGTACCAAGTTTTGCATTTGGACAACATAACCATTATCCAACTGACAAAAACGGTCACAAAAACTCACGTACCAATGCAAATTTAAAGTGCATTATGGGGGAAAATACATGGTTTAATAATATTCTTTTCAGGGTTTCTCCATGCACATCACTGGCAAATGTTTCTTTTTGAAGTGTTTTGTGGCAATGACATTGAGGGTTGACTAAAGTCAGCTCACGCATGTGTGAGGGAGGTGGGCATCATTGCCGCTCTATGACAGGCGCACTGTAGTGAAACAATCAGCCAAGCTGTGTCACCAGAACTCGCGCTGTGGAACTAGCTCCTCAGAACACTCCCAAAGCCCTGTCAGCTCGCTCACAGACAATATTTATTTATTTACACAGTTTCCCAAGCAAGCTGCTCTCAAATACACACAGGCAATGCTAGCCCCTGTCACCCGTCTGGACCACTGACAATTCTTCTCATATTTTACAAAATCCCACCAGACTGCCCTCCAAAAACGGTCGTGTTTTGTTTGGTTTCAGTTCTAATGAGTCATTCCTTTAAAAGCTGAACCGGGGGAGAAATTTCTCCTGTCAACTTCTGCTTTCATGTTGCCATGGTTTGACAATATTCGTGCGTCTCTGGGGCTGTATACGTGCAGGCTGTCAGGTCTGGTTTTGACAAGGATTGTGTTTGTGTCAGAAGAATGTGATACCTTTTTTATGATATCGAGGTTTCAATCGTTTTAGGGTCTTGTTGTGTTTTACGCTGCATTCTGTTGACGTAGAAACGTAAACTTTACAGTAAACTTTACATTGCAGAAATCTGATGCGGCTTTGTTCAACCGCAGCATCGCATGTGTTTGTATCAGGTGGGCCGAGGCAGTGCTTGCCACACGCAGAGTGCTACTTCCCGCCGGGGAATTAGAATCATACAGCTGCTGCTTCGGAAAGCGTTTGCAAAAAGGCCCCTGAGGAGCTCATTCAGCGTATTCTTGCATAATTACCACCGATGGCTAACGAAAATCGATGCCATGTCTGTCCTGTCAGCTTAATATGCAGTGCTTTGTAATGGAACCTCTCATACCTGTTCAAAGCTGAGCGGGAGGACCACTGGTTGGAGGCTTTGACATGCCATGATGTCAACACACATGTCAGTAATGCAGTAATAGGTTGGGCAGAGATGCTTTCCTGGTTAATTAGGCAAATTGCGACGTGCCTTTTGTTGCGCCTTTACTGGTAAAGTTTATATTACTATTAAATGCGCTGTGCTTTTATGAGGGGTGATTTTAGTGGCGTCAGACGGAGTTGATGTTAGTGTCTGAGGGGCAAATTAGTCATTAAGCTACTCCAACCAGGATACAGGAGTTAATGGATGGAGCAGATTAGTTAAGTGTTGTAAAAATCTTTCTGTGAATCATTTGGTTTTATTGCATTAAATGCTTTTTTATTTTTCAGAGGTCTGTTCTGAATATATTGTGTGGTCAATAAAAGTCTTATTTATATCACATATAGTAGTGTGGAATGCTGGTTTCTGATTGGCTGACATCCTTGTTAGTTTAGTAACTCCTTAGAAACAGCACAGGTAATCATTTAAAGTGACAAAAGTGACATGTATTTGTCAGTTACGGTTACCCATAACCGAAATGTGACCTCTGCGTTTAACCCATCCTTCATGAGGAGTGAACACACACTGCAAGTCATGAACACACACACACCCAGAGCTGTGGGCAGCTGTCACTGCAGCGCCCGGGGAGCGATCGGGGGTTAGGTGCCTTGCTCAAGGGCACTTCAGTTGCTACCTGCTGGGGCTGGAATCAAACCAGCAACCTACTGATTACAAGCCCGACTCCTTAACCAGTAGACCACAACTGCCCTACCACTTCATCTAAAGTGATGCAAAAGGCAGTTTTTTAACAAATCGCATTCAGTCCCCTTTAGCTAGTTCCACGTAAACCTACAGTAAGTTAAAAATATCTACTGACAGTACAATTATAACCAAAGATTTTCTTAAATTAAAAAGGTTTGTTGCAACTGTGCTTATCAGGGGCTGACTGGACCATGCTAACCTTTAACATTCAACCTTTAACTAGAACTCTGGTTCATAGTTAAGACATTTACACTGGTCTGGAACATCAAATACCAAATTTGTAACGTGTACATAAACAACCAAACAGCTGAAAAAAACACTAGTGTTACTGTTAAACTTGAGACGCATGTCACTAGAGATCAAGCATTAGACAATGAAAATGTGCGAGGCAATACACTTCAAAAAAGTGCGTTTCTGTGACCTAGTGGCTGAGAGTGCCAATCCAATCCACTGACAAAGGCCACTTTGCTGCCAAATCATAACTGACAGCTTCTAATGATGACAGAGAGCATTATTCATAGTTTCAATTTCACAGTCAGCAACACTGGGTGAGCAGGGGCAAAACAGCATGTTAGCGGGAACTCACACTGCTATTAGAATAAGTAAGGTCAAAACTTTCAATGTGTAATTAATTTTCACCAGCTGTTACTACAGGGAAGTTAAAAGTATATTTTTAATAGCATTTTTTAAAGGTTAAAATATATACTTTTTGGCTTTGTGTATAAGCATTCTTGTTAGTACATACCATCACATATTCAATATGTATATACAGTATGTGTTTGTATATTTAGAGGTTTACAGGTCAGGTTTAATTAAGCTATGCCCTAATAGCAGTACATCAGCTATTTACACACACACACACACACACACACACGCACACACACACACAAATACACTAATACATTAATAGCTTGTGTACATAAGTACATTAGCACACAAATGCAAAGTCACATTTGTCACTGTTGGTGCTGTGTGTTTGTTCCTTTTTTAATGGAAAGCTTAATTAAATCTGGCCTGTAACCCCACTGCTGTTATAATTCTTGGGCGATTGTTGCTACCACACTGAAAACAAAAAAACTCACACATTATATGTAATATAAAAACAGTTGCCTTGAAAATATCTGTCATTAACTTTTCAAAAATAAGTTTTTGTTTATACATATGTCAGCAGTTTGGGCTAAAGTAAAAGAATCTTTAAATACAAAATTCTCTCACAAAGCCATATTCTTATTAGAAGTCAGGATATTTTGTACTGAATTTCATAAAGAATAGCCGTACTGCTCCTCAGAGGGGGAACGGTGGTCCATCTATCACTGTTTCATGTCGTTTGATAAAATCTGAGCTGTTGAACGCATGGCTTGTCCTCGTTTACAGGTCTATAAATGGTTTTCCCTCTCCCATAGACAGTTCTGATTGCTTCCAACCCATTTTGAAATCTCCCTACGTGTGCAATCAAGTCCCATTTATCAAATGTTTCCAGGGTGGATGCCGTCTCCATCATTTTTAATACCTGTAGCTGTTTGGTTTCTCCTCGCTGTCATGTTATTTGTTTGCTGTAGTCAATGAGTCGCTGGCCGTTTTAGCTGACACAGTGATGCATGTATTGTGTTCTGCGTGCTGATGAGGGCCTTATGACATTTGCTTGCATGCTTTCCATCACCAGCTTTATAATAACTAACGTTTTCTGAGTCCTTGAGTCATTTGTTTCTGCAGTCTTTCTAGCTGAATAGCTTCAGCAGATGGCCCTGAATTTCCATCTCCGTCTTGGGGCCGTTTGGACCCTATTTTCCGTCTTATTTGGAGTCTGTCATGCTGACGAGACGCTTCTATCCTAACTTTTGCTGCTATTTTATATACGCACCATAAACACTGCCAACATTCAGTTAGGCTGAGATAAAAATATAACAGACAGTGAAGTTTTGAGAAGAAATTATGTTTTCCCAATTACACAACGCAAGCTAGAATTGGGCACATTTATGTATTGTTACTGCTTGGTTTTCTCAAACCAAGCAGTAGTATGTTAGCAAAACAGCATGTTAGCAGCAACTCACACTGCTATTAGATACTATTATATGTGCTTGTGGATTTCACTAGTTTCACTACTTTGCTTTGTGTATAAGCATACTTGTTAATACATACAGTACCATCACATAATCAATTCGTATATATGTGTTTGTATATTTAGAGGTTTATAGGCCAGGTTTAATTAAGCTATGCTGTAATAGCAGTTCATCAGCTACACACACACACACACACAATAGTTTTTGTTTACATTTTTTAGCGATCATGGCAGCTGTAATCTTTAAATGGGGAAGAGCATTATAACTGGGCATATATCCAGACACGCAGTGCAGTGTAAACACTCAGGCATGCATTGAGAATTGCATTGTGTGAATTGTGTTCAGCACAGATTTTTCAAGGCTTGTTTGCATTGTTACCTGATTTGCATGATCACTGTAATAAATCAAATACTGAAAGAACTCAGACCATGTGTGCAAATACTGTATACAACACAGGTGCAATTCATTCTAAGTGATTTCTTTAGTGTGTATAGAGTCATGTGATCATAATGTGGCATGGACTAAAGAATGACTATATATTATGTTACATTAATAGTTATAAATGTCACATATATGCTAGTGTTCCACAGTTTTGCTAGATGCACATGCATAATAGATTAGCATAGATTTTTTTAATTGTTTGTACACCGACCAAGTACTCAAACCTCTATTATCTTGTTCACATGAAACGTTTTAATTGTGTTATCAATTTTATAGCGTTCGCTTCATAGAAAACCCTGTTGGCTTAGTTCTGATCCACCTTTGAAATACTCGTCACACATAAGTACACACAAGATTAATGATTGAGCTTGTTTATGTAATTGGTCAAAACTCCGGGAAGTAAACAAACATATCTATTGTGCAGTCAGGAAGAAAGATGCATTGGCTCACAGCGAGTTGAGTGTTCAAAGGCATAACCCTCATATCATGAATCACAGCAATGCTGTTGCTTGTGCCTTTCAGCCACGTGTAAGTAATGCGACGGTGCATTTGATCTATGATAATGACTGCATGCTTGATTGTGTTTTGTTTATCAAGCGTTCAACACAACCTTAGAGGTCACAACTGAATCTAACATCCTCCAGTCTCTTGAGACTTGATGTACGATAGTCAGCCTACCATTTAGATGTCAAACTGTAGTTTAACAGAAGAATAAGTTTGCAATTTCATTATTTGTATGCAAAGTTTATGAGATATTTAATATTTTACAGCATTTTTGTTACTGGAACATGAATACACAAGCATTCTTATGTCAGCCTTGCTTTATGTTTGTCATAATGCTTTGTTTGCCTTGTGTTAAAATTGATGTTGTTCTGAACATTTTTTTCTCACTAGTCAGGTAGTGTCGCCTAGCCAGATTTTTCACTATAGCTAAAGGGCTGTTGCATTTTGTGGCTTAAACTGGCCAGGAACTGCCTGCTTAGATGGGAAGAGCAGTCATATAAAGTGACTGACATGATAAAGTGATTAATCAGACTTAGTTTTTAGAGGTGGAGTTATCTTATATATGAAGTATTGTAATTTAGCCATCTAATTTGGCCAGTTTTTACATAATTTGGTGTATTTATGTTCAAGATGCTTTACAACCATTCATTTCCTTAGAAACTGCTTATTATTTCAGATATTAATTGCATCCATAACAGTATTTTTGTTAAATGGTGTGTGTATTTGGCCTTCAGCTTTCCCATGAGTCACGTTATTAAATTGAAATGTTGCCACTGTATTCTTTTCCCCCGCTTAGGCTTAAGTTGTGTAAGAAATGAAAGTTTGTTCAGGCAGAAAGAACAATTAGTCAAATGCCCTCATACCACTCAAAACAGTACCCATGATGCAACAGGGCAGGAACGCCAACCTTAAAGGAATAGTTCACCCAAAAATAAAGTAAATATAAATATAATTCTTCCATTATTTACTCACCACATCATTCAAAACCTGTATGAATTGTGTTCCACAGAAGAAAAAATGCCATACAGGTTTGGAATAACATGAGTGGGAGTAAGTGATAGAAAAGTTTTCATTTTTGGGTAAACCATTCCTTTAACTATTCTTTTTCTATTTCATTTTCCAGCATAAACACCAGAAGGCACAATCTGTATATTTTACCTTCAGAACTGGGACTTTAACATATGATGGGATTAAATTCCCTTCATGAGGTTTTATGCACCTCAGTTTCATAGAGAAATAAAACCATATGTTTTATTTTCCTTGCATAAATACGCAACCAATGGCAAAGTGCATATAATGTTATCTGGGAATACTGCAGGCTGCCCAGTGTGTTCATGAATGAGGAAAACTATTGAACAACATCATTTTCATGTGCTCCGTATCCCAGAGCAGAAAATTACTTCTGTCAGGTGTATCTATTTCTGATATATAGACAAGCACAGTCACTTTAAATGGACTCCTTCAGTCGTGGGTTGTTATGAGCTGGAAGACCTCAGAAAGCTTTTGAAGTTGGATTAAAATCTCTGCTTCTGTTGATAAATCTTGAAGAAAGTATTAAGCCTTTGAAACGTAGAAACTCAAATTGAGGTTGACTGTAAAATAAGTAAAACTTTTTCGGTGCATATTTACTTTACAGATTGAATATTAATATGCTACTGTACAATATATCAGTCATCCAAAAATAAACTGATTTTGCCATCAAACCAAGGGCAAGCTAACATGGTTATGTATAGAATTCCCTTTGGGAATTTAGGAGGCAATAAATCACGGATTGTGAAAGGCACGTCCTTTTATGCACCAACAAAAAAAGGGCATGATCTGAACTTACTGTATGTAAACAAGCCAGAGTCTGATTGTCTTTATGCAGAGAATATATACTGCAGTTTCCAAGTTTAAACTACTGTAGTTCCTGAAGCTTGTTTTTCTTGTTAGCCTTTCAACAATATTTGATGACGCTAAAACATTTCATGTTTTCTTTTAAATTCTAGAATCTGGAATCATTTACATTTATTGTTGTGCACTTTGTAAGTTTTTAAAAAACTGAAACAAAACATACTTTTCCAAACTTGATGTTTGAATTCTTATCTGAGAAAAAGAAAGGAATAAAACTTTATATCAAAAATTTTTTAGCACCACCTAAGGGCACTTATGTGGATGCCATATGGGCTAACCAACTGTCCTTCGTTGTTTCAGGCTTTTGTTAAAAGACTTAAGACAAGCTCAGCCAATGATTAAACATATTGATCTTCTCTAGAGCAAAAAGGATTCATGTTTTTTCCTTTGGTTGTAAAAGCAGCAAGCAGACTGTACAGACAGGTGAAATCAATGTAAAAGCAGTGTTAGATTTGACACAACAATAACTTCTGAGCACACAAGATGATTTGCCAGTTTGAAGCATCTTGCCTATTTAAAGAATCTCGTATAACCATATGTGACATTTCCAAGGGAAATAGACCCAGGTCTAATTTTACATATTTAAAAAACACATCTGACATATATAACAAACTACAAAGATGTGTGTTTTCCACCAGTTGGTGGAAATTTAGACCTGGGTCTAATTTGTGCCTATTTGTGCCTGAACTGTCATTTTTGTCTCCCAAAAAAATAATTTGATACCCCTGATTGTAATGATTAGTTCCTGTCTAAATAAAACAGGTTTCACCAACCGTTTTTACAAGTAGGTACAGTTTTATGTCACAGCATGTTATAAATGGGCTTTTTCGTCCAGCTGAGTTTCCTAATCACTGTAATCTCATTTTACCAGCCATTAAACAACTGAGTTTTCTCTTTAACTTGCCATTATCTAATCATTTGATCTCCAACACAGCATCCTCAACCAAACATGATGACTTCATCTAATCAAAACAATATTGTTTATAATATATACACACTATGTGACCACTGTAATTTTATCATTAAACCTTCTTAATAATTTAACAAGAAATATCTAACCCAGACCACTTTAATAAAACACATTCTTTTTAACTTTCTATACAGTCATTTGATTAAATGTTAAGTGTTTGTTTACGTTTTATCATTTTATTAGTTTTCTTGGCTGGTGTACTTTATAGAGAGCAGCTTTTATAGACCCAAACTCTGATTCATTTTTCTGACGTTTTTTAAACACACAAACAGTCGCACAGATGTGTGATTCATTTTTATATTCAATCCATTGAAGTTCTTTTATTAGGCCTGCTAAAAATAGAAACAAACAGAGATGGTTCAGTGAAGCGTTAGACCTCTTGGAAAATTTGGCCCTATTTTGAGTGCAGTTTGAATTAATTGAGGAGTCGGGCCTTTTCACTCTGTTTGCCATTGATTCAATTAAAACGGGGTGAGATAATGAAGAAGTCACTTCAGGGTTGGCCGATTCTGCCCTTTAGATTTAATATTTTGAATCTCATAAGCAGTGTAAGCAATGGGGCAGCACTCAGAACTCATTGTTACACATTTTTTTGATGGTTTGTAGCACATATTTGGCTAATTAAAACGTTTAGTTTGTGTAATGGAGCTAAAACACTGCTCTAATGTTTCTTTGTGTTAAACACACGATAATATTCCTATTTCTATTAGCAATAAGGAAAATAACATTTTTTTATAGCTTTACCATTTGAGGTAAGTGCGAGTTTAATGAGGATTAAAAGTTTCAGTTAATTAGTATATACAGCAGTAGTGACCTTTGCTAAACATGCTTAACAAAACCAGAAAATTGCTAAATTTGTGATCACAATATTTTATTTTAAGGAATAGTCAAAGCAAACAGGAAACAGATGCAGATTTCATTTTACTACAGGAAGCATTTGAAACCATTTGATGTTAATTATGCTTCTCGTTTTATGGTCCAGTGATTTGGCTCAATACACTTAACAATGAGGATTCGGCTATTCAGAATTAAAAGATGGCGTGAGCTAATTAGTTTCCATTTGTGACAATTTATCCAGATGTTTATTTGCAATTGTTTTTGAAAGCAGTGCTTAAACATTCAACATCATGTCAAACAAGGACCAAAGAATAAAATGTGTAGGACTGTTTTGCAAAAAGTATTTATTATTATGCAGCATTTGGTATGAAAATTACAAACATTTACAATATTGGCAAACCTTAGCCAATCCAGAAGGCTAGCAAATGATTGTGATTTTTATTATAACCACACAATGTTCATGAATACAGTATGATGTAGAGGTGAATCACATTTTAATAACTTAAAAAAAGGAAAGAAAATGATAGACAAACATTCAACAACATTTTTTGATCTGTTGTGTGTTGATGCATTTAAATGTCAGTATCACAAAGTGCATGAATTAAAAACCCTAGTTTGCTTCAATAACTCTTTCTTAAAAGTTCAGCCAAGGGCAACTCCAGCTGTGTGTCACACTGGTAAAAGAGTTGGTGTGTTTGGACAGCTTTTGTAATGTGAATCAGTCTGGCTCTAAGATTTCAGAAAGCTGCATTGACACAGGTGGATACAAAGCTTCTGAGGTCGGAGATATTCTATTAACCTGGCCATAGCACCTAATGGCTGTTCTTATTTACCTGTCAGATGCTTTTGTGCGGTGAAAACAAACGGATTGTCATGCTCACCGGTGCTGACAAGTTCACCATGCATTATTCATATATACTCCCCTCATCTCTCTCTCTCCCTCTCTCTCTCTCTCTCAGCTTCTAATCAGACTCAGAAAAAGACCTGTAGAATAGAAATGAACTCTAATGCCTCTTTCTGCATGGTTGTTAGAGGATATAAATTGCAGCCACTCTGTCACTCCAGTCGCCGACTCACCAGCCCACGCCCTCGTTTATGTCTCTTAGAATAGACATACACGACACAGACTTCCTGTCCCAGGAACAAACTGTGTTTATTGTGCTTAGAGCATCAGAGCAGATCTCTGCCGTAAGTGGCTCTTGCCCTTTAAAGACCTCCTCCTTCCCTTTCCATGTCTGCCAGGGCTGCTGGTCAATATTTCTCTGAAGAAAGGACTCTCAAGATGGGCAAAATCAATAACCTGTTTCACACCACATTCATCCCCTTGTTTGCATTTGCCTCATCAGCAGCAGAGAAGCTGATCAGCACACCCCCACCTGCGTCTGCTTGACAGTAATACTGAACTTCATAATTGTGAAGATGTTGGCGTTTTGGCACTACCTGAATAGTTATTCTGTAGGCCATTGTATTGCTGCATTACTGTTCTGCTTATATTGTAGTGCTAGCTTGAAAGTTTTTGAGTTATCAGTGACATCATTTAAAGGAATAGTTCTCCTAAAAATACAAAAAATCTGTCATCACTTACTCACCCTTAAGTTTTAAATTTTTGGTTGAACTATTCCTATAAGTCCTGGCTAAAGGCATTTTAACCGCTAGCAAATCAAATTCTTACTAACCTAAACCCTCGGTACTGTTGAAAGCACCACTGTGAATATTTCTACCCCTGCAGCGCAGATGAAGTTTCCTCTCAAATCTTCTTTTGCTCAGGTTACGCAGGCAGGTTGAACTGTCCCACAGGCATCTTTTTATCATTCACTGTCAATGTGTTCAATCACTGTGCCTGGTGTCACCTGTGAAGTTATTCCCTCTCTTTTATGTCACGTTTGCATGACCATTTCCTTGCCCGAGCTGCCCTGCCGTTTTCGCTGAGAAATGCCGCATCTCTCTGTGGGCATTTAGCTCTCCCCACTAACTCAGATGAAAAAGGCAGACACGTGGGCACACCAGGGCTGTTGCTGGTTGGCCCCTGCTGGTGGATGACTTAAAAAAAAAGTCTGCAGGCCACAGTAGAAGCATGTTTTTCTTATTGATGGCTGTTTAGTAGTTATACTGTATTCTGGCTTCATATTTTTAAAGCAACATAAAAATGTATTTAAAAACACTTGAAATGTACTAGCAAGAAAAGAGCTAGCAAAGAGAGTTGCTACAGTAATATCACTGGCTGTAAGGATCAGTATGGAAGATTGCCTTAAGCAAGCCACTAGCACAAATGTGGTACTTTTTGTGCAAAGAATTTCTTACAGAAAACAGATGCAAACTTACAAATCGCAAAACTGAAGTGTGTAATTTCTGTGCCAATAGCATCACCAAATGGAATTGCAGAACTAATGACTTAAACGTGTTTTTTAGTAAAGTCTTTCCATCTGTCTTTACCCCAAACTCTCAATGCTATTGGCTGATTCTATGTTTTTGTGTCAGGCTGGTGCCGGGTGCTAAAAAACATAAAGCAATGTTTTGATAGCACATTGCCACAATGTTTACACCTGTTAGAGAAATAAGCTCTATTCGTAGTCGACACTTTGTATCAAACTGGGATAAGAAAGTATTTCAACTTTATTTAATTTATTGCAAACTCCACTTTTAATTTATTTGATATTTAATGAGTGCTTTGCTAATCTTTTGGCCACTAGGGATTATAACAAGCGACACAAATTTACATTTTAATAGCAAAATAAATAATAAGATTAAGTTGAGGCTTTGTTTGGTAAACATGCAGTTAAAATGGAGTCTGTTGTTGTTAATAAGGCCGCCTCACCCCCTGAGGTTTCTTTTGATGGTTAGATCCATTTTTAATAATTGCTTTGTTGAAGCTGTGAAATCTGCTCAGAAATGGTATCTCCCATTTTGACTGAATTTAATGCCAAATTTTTCCATATCAAACCATGTGTTACACTATTCACATGTTATATTCCAGCCGCTTATCTGACAGAATACAGTAATATTATACTGAAAAAATTTAACGTGAGAACAGGGCAGTTTTAAAGAATATGAAACAGTGATATTAAAGCTGAGCTTCTTTTCCATGTTGTGTGGCTTTTGTGAAGACCCTCATCCCCCTTCACACTGCAGTTTAATGGAAAGTGTCACCCGGGGTAACTGCCTCCTCGGGACTTCAAAAAATAAACTAGTACATTTACTGAAGCATAACTAAAAGTGTCATCGTTTGATATTGGTAGATAAAAATTATATTCATAATAAAAACAGGAAATGTCTTTACTGATGGTAAAAAGCAACGTGATTCCCACTTGTAAATGTAGCTTTGTAGACTTGGCTTGTTGGTTCTAAGGGCAATAAATGCTCTCTCCATCTTTGTCTTTTGTCCACAAGCGTCTGCTAAATAAATAAATGTAAATGATTGTGTTAACAGCATCATACAGTACACGCCAAGTTAATCAATCCAGGCCAAATTATTGCAGTTAAATTCCCTCCTACTCATTAGTTGTCAATTGAGCTGTGATGGGCTGACATGCATGTAAGACCCAATGTGTTTTTTCTGCCTGTAAGAACATGTGAGGTCTCTTACGATAAACGTTCTGTTTCCTGATCAGCCATTACATGTACTGGTCACACAGGCATCCTGTTTTGCAGTATTCAGTCTCCACACTTGTTGTTTTGGAGAGCTGTACCTTTCAGAACAATAATTTCTCCCCTGAGGATGCGGAGGGGCAGCACATGATGGACCCCTCATCTCTAATGGTCAAAGGTTGGGGAAAGGGTTTGTGCTCCAGCCCGACAGAAGGGCCCTTTTTTACATCATTCTTTTTCCTGAGCCGTCAATCACATTGGTGACTCAGCTGAAAGGAACGTGGCACCTGCTGAGCTTCTGAAACACCAGCATCTGCTGCAGAGCTTATCTTTACCGCTCAACAGCCTTCAGCGCTTTCAGGTTGGCTAGCCATGGAGACATGCGGTCGCTCGCTCGCTTGCTTTATCAGGCTCTCACCCTCCATCTCTCTCTTTCTGTATCTCTCTTTTCAAAAGTCACCGAATGGACACACAGGTATCAGCAACCAAATACGGTAACATTACTGTAATTCAAAAAACCTCTTTGATGCAAAATTGTGTAGTATAAACCAGTTTGTAAATAAGGTACATTTTAAAGTACATGAGGTTTTTATTCAATAAACGATTAGCAAAAGAAGTAGGTGACGCTAAACCTTCAGGAATTGTTGCTCATTGGGGAAAACAGACACTTAAACTGATTGCATTTCATAGGTTGTCTTGCTTAGCATGCTTAACTGGCACTAGCAAAGCCAAGGTCATGCGTTTGATTTCCATTCACATTTCTTTGCATAAATGCAACTGTCTACAGTAAAAGAAAGTTTATCAGCATCATTTGCTATGATGTACAGTAGCTACAGAACAGTAATGCTTTGAAGATTTCCAGACTTTAAAATGCTGTGCTCAGTCACCAGTTATTAAAAGAATCCATTTGCTATTTATACTTTGAATCATGTGAATCTGAAATCATGCTGCTGTGCTCATGAACAAAAGTGATTCATCCTCTCCATGACTTTAATTGATACTTTTTAAAAAGTGACAAAGTGACGAAACATCAGACTGGCACATTTTAAAAAGCAAAGTGTGTATTAAATGCATCAGTTTGATAAAACTTTAATGCAGTAATTGTTCGCAATTGATCATCAGTATTGAGAACACATTAAAACTTCAGCTTGTTGTTAAGCATATTTATTTGTGCAGTATATATACTGTAATCTACTGTAATCCATGTGATTCACAAATGCCTTTGTCAAGATAAAACCATGATATCACTTTACTGTAAGTTTAGTTTAACTTAGTTTCAACTTAAAGTGTTTTTAGCATTAGACTAACTACATTGCAAAGGTTGACACTGTTTAAACTATCATTCAACCAAACCATGGTCCTCACTTTCTTTGCATTAATAAAGTATCTAGAAGTGTCTTAAAAAGGAGCCCAGTGCTATGAAACTCCCATATGTCTTGTCCACTTTAATTTGCAGAGTATGTCAACGCTTTCATCCTTTTGTTAAGAGTAGTGAGGAGAACTGTCACAGAGGGGATGAGAAATGATCTTTCCTCTAAACCCACACCTGCATGACCAAATGAGCTCCTGAAATATTTAACAGCTGCAAACATTAAAGGTTTGGAAGAGCCTGTACTGCTGTGACTTTCAGTGGATGGTCAGCGTAGACAGCGATGGGTTATTTCCCCAATCCCAGCTAACAATTTAAGGTTGTAAGAACATTTCCTTAATGTTTCCATTAAGTAACAAACATTTAAAATTTTATTGTTGTTCTAGGAATGTTCAAGATGTCCAGTTTTTTAGATGTTGAATAAACTTTACTGCTTTGTTCTAAGAATTCAAACTTATTCAAACTTTGTAATTCTGTAATGTTTTTAAAATGTTCCATCAACAGTTTTTATATTATGGTTTATTACATTTACTGCAATAACGTTTTTTATAATTTTGAAACAACTTTTCGAGAGAACTTTTACGATAACTTTGAGAGAACGTTAGCCAGTGTTCTCAGAACGTTCCATGTCAGCTGGGATGTCCTTGGTGGACAAAGGAAATGGTAATGTGATTGAAAAAAGCAAGAGCAACATCTAGATGCTAGAAAGTGAAAACATGCTGATGTCGACAAATACAAGCACATTATGATCAATCTCTGTCACGCGCCAGCTGTTGTCACAGAGTGCCGGCAATTTCCGGCGTGTCACAGAGGGTTATAAGAGGTTGATTTGTTTTGGGCAACAACAGAAATAAACTTCTCAGTTTAGTTTTAACTTGGAAATGAACGCAGTTTTGTGACTTACAGCAGTCTAGCTGGACAAAATTACTGTTTTGTTGTGCAGTCTTTGGTTATAAGAAAGACAGATATACAGTAGTGTGTATAAAGCATGATCTGATAAGTGAAATTAGCCAGATAATTCACCCCATTGTTATATATACAGTTTATATACGTTAAACTGTGTTAGTTGTCACAGTGGCTGTATCTCAGTAACTCCAGGGTTTGGAATCAAAAGTCTAATTCAACAACTGCTTGTTTTTTTTAAGCAGTGTTCATTTTTAGAAACCTAACAGGGTAAATTATTTTTTGTGAATAATATACTTTTATAATATCATTACATTTTTGTGATACCTCTTCACTGATATCGCTAGTTAACACAATAAGGGTCATGGATTTGAACAAACAAGTTTAAACTGCTTTATCTAGTGTTTGGGGGCATTTTGTCACAAAAGGTTAATACAAATTCAAAAACAGTGGAAATGTTTGCAGTTAAGATTTTAAGGTATGTTCTTACAAAGACAATTACTTTTAAAAAGTAAACCCACTGAAAAATCCACTGCATTAAACATTCAATATTTATGTATTGCATGTGTTGTTGGTCTTGCATTTAATCAATTTTAATAAATGCTAATATATACCCTTCCTGAAGCATATATACTTTTACTCAAATGTATACCAATACATTTACATTTCGTTTACATACTTTTTTAAAAGCAGTTTACAGTTCATTTGCATTTCCTGGCACTTAAACCCATAGCCTCCTTATTTTTAGCCCCATGCTCAAGTTAAGTGAAGTAAATTGAAGTGACTAGCCAAGTATGGTGACCCATAGCTGGAATTTGTCCTCTGCATTTATCCCATCCAAGTTAGTGTACACACATTGGAGTGCCAGTTGAGCCAGGGGTGCCAAGAGCTTAACTTAAAACTTCCCTTATGGTTTGTCTGAGGGAAAAGTTTGTTGTCTTTAATTTTCCCCACAGTGTCACACGGATAACCTTAGAGCTCCTCGGTTTGTGTCGAGTGTGACGAGGAGAGAGAGGCAGATATGTGATAAGGAGTTTCTGTCATCCGTTCCCCTGCTCAGCCACCCTTATGACTTATTACAAAAGATACTGACAACCTTTCTGATGCGCTATATCTATCATGAACCTGCACCTCTCACTGCAATCATTTTGGATGCTGGTGAAGTCTATATTTAGTCCATTCAATGTCAGTTAAGGACAGCGCTCAATCTACAGTGTAAGCATAATGGAAAGTAGCTGGTGTGCACCAAAGACCTTGTCTCTCTGCAACTGTGTAGAAATACACAGCGATTCATTTTGCTGACCTGTTTAGAGAGACTGCGTGTCCCTTTCCAAAGTGCAATTTGCGTGATCTCTTGAGAATCAAAAGATTCATGGTGTCATTTGCAAAGATAATGTTTATAACGGTTTTACAGTTACAAGATTTAGTATCTGAGGGTGAGAGAATTTCCATGTACCTTCTCTGATTGAAAACAGATTTCACTGACAGAACAGAGTAATTTGAATATCTTCACACAAGGCTCTTCATATAACGAAGCCATTGTACTGCACAAACAGCCAATTTTCGTGTCGTAGAATTCAATTGTGTTCTGCTGAAAATTACACCAAGGAGCTATTTTACTGGCTCTTAATTTAAGTGATGCATTTGTCAGCTGAAAACAAACAAGACAATGAGGAGGGCACAAGTTAATGTTCTTTTGTTGTGATAGCCAATAGTAGATGCATGAGACCATACAATGCTTCATTCCTAAACAAAATTACACCAATTTGTCAGAAAACAAAACAAATAGCTTTATGCTTGAAGCTTGCTGGTATACAGAGCTTATATTAACCTTGTTTGTTACCTTATATTTGCCCTTTGTATATTTGAGCCACCGTGGTCCTGGGCCCTTAGCCTCTATACCAGGGTAGTCAACTTCAGTCTTGGATGGCCACTGTACTGCAGAGTTCTGCTGTTTTTTAGGACAGCAGTCCTCCAAGACTGGGAGGTGACTGTCCTGGAAGTGACTGTCCTGGAGGTGACTGTCCTGGTATTGAGGCTGAGGTTACACAAGCACAGGTGGTATAATACTCTGGGATGCCTGTCCAGATAAAATGGGACTATAGTATCATTTGACCCCACAGTAATGGAGTCATCTGTTGAAGCAGTTGAAGCATCACAGAAACATATATTTAATGTAGCATGTATAATATCCAATTCACTGTGGCCCAATCATTCAATGTAATTGTCCATGGACCATTAAACCTTTCACAGATCTTTCCTCTACATTTTCTGTGTATATATACAGTATATAAATATATATAACACGGGTAAGTCCAGCAATGTAAGGCCTTGTTAATTCCCATTTGTCCTTAATAACTCTAATTATTAAAAACATCTTAAACCAAGATTATTTTGATGGTTTATTTAAGGTTTAAGGTTTGGAGAAGAAACTTATGAAAAAGCACATAAAAATCTACGTAATCTTTCACAATATCACATCACCACTAATTCAAAGAAAACATGGCAAGTGTACTTCCTAACAAGACATCAAACTCAAAGTGTGGCTAAGTATTCTTTGATATGATGGGCTATTTTCAGTTCATAAAAGATGACCTTTACTGTAACCACAAGTCTTTATGCTGTTACATATCTTGTTGCCTAGCGACCAAATTCATCTGACAGAGGTTGAGGTTTGTCATTACACATTTTAAAGTTATGTTGGGTAAAACGGAACAAGCATTATCACAACATCAGAATAATCAAACTTAATGGCACAGCATTGCTTATAAAAGGTGGTGAATATTAAATATTAGAATGTGAGAAATCTCACCAAGATAATTAGCTTGAAATTTGTGGCGAACTAGACGTGCACAATGAAGTTTAATAGCATTTGATTGCTTTAATGGCTTAAATGCACTATCTTAGAAAAAACGGCACCATTCTTCAACAAACCTTAGCAGATGTGTTTTTATTGCTTCACTAACATCAAGAACGTATTTATAATGGTTGAGAGGTATTATGTCCCACTTTCATTGATATACTGACCACTGACTACATCTCTTGTTTAGGGCAGTATAACCCTGCAGTATAACCCTAGATGGCCCTTATTCTTATTGATTATTAATCATTGTCACAAAGTCAGCCTGCTCCGGCACCCTGGTGATAGGCTTGGTGAAGATTCAGACATCTTGACATTTGAAATGTCAGTGGATGAGTTTGAAAGAGCGTCAAAGACAGGCAAAAGTCTCCTCTTTCTTTCATTTACTTCATTTCTGTGTCTTACTGGAAACTTAAAAAATCCTAGTTTAGTTGCTGAGACATTTTATTTATGCCAATATTTTCCATTCGTACATGATAATGCCTGTTTTGCAAAGTCATAGACAAACAAAGGCAGAGCTTATTACTTTGGGACAAACAAGGAAATAATCCTAATAAAATCTGTGCTGTCTGTGATTGGGGATGACCCTGTTTTGTGTGCCTAATGCATCTTCACTGTGAGTCGCTCAATAAAATCAAACATTAAGGCATAAAATAATGCTACAAGGTTGGCTTTGTGTTTTACAGTGCAGGTAGGAGTGGACAATGTTTGCTGAAATCATTTCATAAAAGCGCTTATATTGTAGAGTGTTTTTACTGTGTTAACATAGTGTTCCTGTAGCTCAACTGGTAGCGCATTGTGTTAGCAGTGCAAAAGGTTGTGGGTTGTAATGTTTTATTTTTAATTGATAGGTTACTGAATGTAAATGGAACAGTACTTGTTATATTCATAATTGCTGAAGACTTTCCTTTTTGATTGTTACAGACTAGAACTGCAATGTTTTGCATTCATCAACACAACAGCAAAAAAAAAAAGTTTCTGCTTATTTGTGAAGTCACCAGCTATTATTTCACATCATAATTAATATACATTGATCAGAATCTTGAAACATCCCCACTTAACACATTTTCATGGAAACACAGATGCAGATTTATGAGAAAGGTTCTTGAAAAAACCTTCTGCTTTTTTCTTTAACTTTAAAAGTTTGGATTTCTTACCGTTTTCAGGCATAAAGTACATAAGTATATAGACATTGAAAAATTACACTAGAAATAAACACTTTCTAGGGGAGCGTATTGTTTACCTCAAAGCAATTACAGTGAATTGTAGCTTTAACTGTGGTAGCCTAATGTGTGAATACAGCTTTTAAAAAAAGGCCAACCTGCATTATTTCCTATTTATATGCAGGCTTGATAATATTACTGTTATTTAATAAAACTGCAAAGGCTTGTAAAACATGCACAGTGATGTTGTCATGTCACTTTATTTATTAATATGGGGCAATATGACATCAGTGCTACTTCATGAGCAAAACTCTTTCATTATGTCTTCATTTAGTGGCTCGCCCTGAGGTAGTGATTTTGGTCGTGATGGTAGTGATTCTTTTACTCATTGGCTCATGGAGTGAAAGAGCTATATTCCAGCTAACAGGGAACATTCTCAGAATATTGGCTAATGTTAGTAGAGCTTTTTTAAAGTTATATAGCATGTATATCAAAAACGTTATTTTTAAGTAGTTAGTGAAATGTTTTAAAAATATTACAGAATTAAAATTTTATTAACAGGCCAAGCAATAAATTAATGTAAAAAAAAACCTGGATGTTTGGAACATTCCTAGAACTTTCTAAATAGCATGAAATGGAAATGTTAGGGGAATGTTCTTACAACCTAAAATTGTTAGCACTTAGGACTGACAAAATAGTTTCAAACAGGTTTGCTTTTATAACGAAACAACCAGTTAAATCTGTAAACACAAGGGCTTAAATTTAGCACATTTAAAAAGAGGTTTAACAGTGTTGTTTTTGTATATTGGTCAATTAAATTTTCTGATTAAGTATATGTGTAAAGCAAACCTCTTATTTGTTAGGTTACAGATATATATTCTTTGCATACCTCATTCATTATGTATATGTGGCTTTTTACAATTCTTACTCCATAAGAACATATTGATCTGTTGTTTCTGGCTTACTTGCAAGTTAAACTAAGCTGGCATTTAGTAGCTGTGTACATTATTAGTATAGATGTCAAACTCAAGGTCTACGCTGCAGCAACACATGAAACCAAGGTAACGCTTATCAGAAAAATAGCCTGGCAATGCAAGCACACATTTTTTCATCTCATCCCTCAGTACAAACTATGAGCCAGTATTTACATTATAAGGTATAAGGCAAATATGGCAGTAACAGAAGATTAACTGACTGACTGACTGACTGACTGACTGACTGACTGACTGACTCACTCATTCATTCATTCATTCATTCATTTTAGTTAAACAAAAATCTGAATGGAACTTTTGTACTGAATATAACTTTTTTCTGAATAAAAACAAGCAGGTGTACTTTTTTGGCATATTAAGTGTGGTTTGGATGAAGTATTTTGGCATTAATCACCTCTAAGTATTCTGTACAGCAGTCTCCTCAGTATGCAACATGCCTACTGTGTACTATAATCTTTAGTCATTGTTAAATCAGCACAGGTTCTTCGTCAGATGAATATTACCCTCCTCTCAAACTCTGCTCTGTCAACAGCTGCGTCAGATTGTTTTCCTGTTTCCTGAGGCAAGCATCTTTTGTCCTTGCATCATAATTGCTTAACTCAGGATAATTTGTTCCTGGTTGGAAGTCTGTGTTTGGGCATTATGTGTGAGACTGTATTTTATATTACAGTTGGAAAGACGGTAGGGAGCCTGGGAGCGGGAAAGGAAAGGAACTTAATCTTGGACAGCCAGCCGTGTACTTTCTCAATACCTGAGGGAATTTGTGAAGACAAGCTCTGGAACTAAATGTATGTGGGAGTTAAGTTTGAGTTTGTGGAGTTTTTTGTGGAGTTTTTCTTTCTTCAGTCACCCAACAGTTCTACTGGGAGTTTATAAATGACAAAGACAAGCTATTAACACACAGAGGATATGCAAATGGCATGAGAGCATGCACAGAACATCATAACCAGTTGCTGACAAATGATTAAGTACACATTCATTAACCTGTGGGGCAAGAGGACAATCCAGTGTACTTTCACACACACACGCACACAAACACACACACACACGACTGCAACCTAGTGTAGTTAGTAATAGTGACAATTATATTAGCAGGATGATAAAGAACAGGTGCATAACAGGTCAGTCAGATGTGTGCTACTAGGGGACAAAACCTTTTGCAATCTGATGTTACAGAAAAGTCTTGTATAAGCATTTTAATCTGTCTTGTACAAAGAACAGGCTGTATCAGAACAAGTTGTATTTAAACGAATAAGGAATCAATCTTCTAAAGATTTTTTGGGGCTTTACCATCATGCTTTATTGGCAATTATGTTCACCAGAAAGCAGAATAACATACGGGCATCAATTTATTTGATCCAGGGATCTCAGAAAGGGTATTACTGGTAAATACAGGCCCTTCACCTCATTGATTGTCTTTCAGCCGCTCAGTTGCTCAGTTCATGTACAGTCAAAAGGTCCCTAGTTTAGATTCTAGCTGAAGACCATCAATCACAATGAGATACATGAGTGATTATAGCTGTTTTATGGCCAATTAATAGGATGACACAGATAAAGGTGTCTACACATAAATACAATAATAGATACTATATTGTATAAAGACTGTTTGTATTCATAAACAGGGGCTGATCAATTTCATTTAGTTGCTCTTTATCTAATTAAATAAAATAATTGCTACATGTTTTAATTGGTTGGTAAGGCTAAAGGAAAACATATAAAATCTTTTTGTCATGTTTTATATATTGTGTCAGTATAAACATCACAATTAAAAATCCAAGCACCATAATCAGCTTTTTAATATACTGTAAATCCACCTGTATTACAGTATAATGCTGTTCATCATTTAATCATCATTTGATCAATAACTGCTACATTGATCAATAGAACGTCTCAACAGAACAATTATCTAATTTATTAAATATTAATGTTACATTAAATATGCATGATTTATTTCAGTGCATTAAGCGCCTTGTTAAAATGCATTGCGGGGTGTAGTGAGCACAACACAGGTGCTTGTGCGGAAATAACACATGCAGAATTAGTGCAGCAGTTTTGTGAATTAGCCCCTATATGTTATACGCTTCTGGCTCTTTTTGACACCTGCTCTCATGCAGCCTTCGTTTCTCTTTAAAGGTCAGAGTTCTTCAGGTATACAAACAGACGAGCACTACTGAGCTGCCAGGGTGAGTTTGTCCCTCATTAGAAACCTGTTTAAAGGCTACGGGCGATGGCTGGAGGTAGTTATCTTAGAGCATTCAGGCTCCCTTATAAAGGCCAGTCTAGCTGTGGAGTGTGGAGCCCCGGGTTTTGCTGTGTACCATCATAATGAGCAGCTTTAACATTGGATCAAATGACTCATCTCAGCAATGCTCATGTGAGTCATGGCTCACAGTTTTGCTTGGCTTTTGTTCCAGCGAAACTTCAGTAATAGCCCACGGCTAGTCAACTGTGCGGTCAGGGATTGGCTGGTTGGCACGGCCCGTTAACCCCTGCTGGTAGATGCTGTAATCGCAGCTAAAAGCATATTTATTTATTGATAGTGACTTAGAATTAGTTGTTTACCATTTTTTTAAAGGGAAAAAGCGTGAAATGGACTTATGTTTTGCTCTGCATGTTTCCTTTCATGTTAAAGCTCAGGATAGTCATTAGTAAAGGATTTGTGACTTCGGTGGTGACTCGCGGTACCATCAGGCGATCAGTGTTGCCATGACATTTTCATGTGGCTCCTGAGTAATTAGTCACATGATATTTATAGCTCAGGTGATTGGCTCAGGAGAACCTGGCAGCCAAACTGAGCACTCATGAGCACAAATGGCAGACATCACATAGTTCTTAGGGGTGTCAGCCAAGCAAGTGCCTTTGAAATGAACAGGTATGCTTAGATTTATGTAGGTTTTATTTAGACCTCTTTGATTCAAACACGCAACTATTGTTCTATAAACATGTTAGATGATAACGATAAAGGTTGAAAACAAGTATTTCACACAAATACAGGGACAGCTGCAATGTATTTGTCACCTTGGAATGAATACTGATGTTTTCTAATTATCAGTCAAACCAATGCCCAGATACAGTCCGTCTTGCTGAAATCCCTCTGTGATTTCTGCATCTATGTGAGGAACAGCTTGTAAAGCCATCCAGAGATCTCCAGGGCGTGATTGATGGGGGAAACAAATATGCATAAATCATGTCCGTTGTCCTTTTCAATGAGATTTGAATACTAGAGGCCTGGAGATCAATGAAACATGGTGGGTTTGAATTGGAGATGAAATATAGAATAGCACATGCAGGGTTGTAAAATATAACGCAAACTGAGAATGACATTTGATGAAACTAAAAGAAACTTCATAAAAAATACATTTTTTTGTTTTTAGTTTTTATAAGTATGAGCTTGGCATTACTAGTGTCATGCTCTACTGTTTAAGCTACAGTAACTCAGTTTAAGACCATGTAAAATAAAGGGAATAATTTGCATAAAAGTTGATTTAAAGTTGACAATTTAGGTGAGTGAACATAATTTAACATAAAACTGGTTTAAAGTCATAGCAACTTGAAATTTTAGGTTCACTAAAGGCATTTACTTAAATAATAGTGTAAATTAATTTCTAAAACACCTAATTTTGTTTGTTTTTGTTATTAAAATATTAAATAATCAGAGGAAAACGACTGAGGACAAATGTGTAATGCTGAGTTTGGTCATGCAGCCAAACAAAAAATAAGACCACGAAAATCATAGTACATTTTATGTCAAAAGTCTTTTTGTCTTTGTCATGAGACAACTCGTATTTGAGTTTATGTTGAGCTGTGCTTTTTCATTTTGTATTTCAAAAAGACGAAGATGAGTTCTTTCCAATGTCTCTGTCCTCCAATTTCCTTCAGTCTGCATGTCTGACAGGAGAAAGAAACCGTTGCTTTGAAAAAGGCTGATAACATGGAAAGACATCCAATAGTTTAAAGCAACAAATGAAAATGGCATTTCTGCAGCACATATCTGCCACTCTTCAATGCACATGAACAGTTTGCGTCTGCCAAAACCCTGCCAAAAGTCCCCCGTGCATAATTACAATTATATTGCAAAGAATTAAAATCATTAACCCTTAATAGTGCAGTATGTCATTTCTCTGCATCATCAAGTGGTTTTTAAACAAGGTTCCCAAGCACAACCCAATCAGCCATTGGCCAGACAAACAGATTGCTCCGCCCCAAAAAATAGTTTACCTGTAGGCAATGTTGTACATGTTGTACTGTATTTCTGCATAACTGTTTCCCCACCAATTTTGTCTTGTAACATTGTTAACCATTAACATTAGTGTGTGTGGGTGTTCACTAAACGATTCTTTGCACCCAAAAACCTTCAGTAAAAAACACCATCAGTAAAGTGTGAACTCTTAAGATCTGTGTTTGCCGGTTGATTCAGAAACAGCAGCAGCATGCTGTGCTTTAAAACTGTTTGGGCTGTTACATTGTGCTCTTTAATATGCATAGACTTGCTAATTAAGCTCATCTAATTCTAATGATGTGGCCGTGAGAGCAGTCTGTCAGCTCAGAGGAAAGTGCACTGTGTAACCCTTCCACTCCACAGCTGTGTCACTAACTAAAGGTCTGCCATAAACTAATTAGCCAAGTTTGAGTTTGATATTTGTTCCATTGAGTCCCAAGTATCTATAGATTGATAACAATGCAATACATTTTGGCCAATCACACACCATCAGTTGCCATATTTACCCTGAATATCAACTTTATTCAAAATATTCTTAATTTTTCTCAGCATTTAAGCTTATATACCCATTGTATGTATATATGTATGTATTTGTGTGTGTGTGTGTGTGTGTGTGTGTGTGTGTGTGTGTGTGTGTGTTTGTGTGTGTGTGTGTGTGTGTGTACATACAGTAAACTTGTAGTTGATTAAATAGTTACACTTTAGTTTATAATTACACTTATTGTAAATAGTTACACTTTACAATAAGGTTTTGTCATACTATTTGTCATATTAATGCAACTACAAAGAACAATATTTTTGGCAGCATTTACTGAGGGTATAGTTCACACCAAAATGAAACTGTATATATACATTTTCATTTTGGTGTGAACTATACCCTCAGTAAATGCTGCCAAAAATATTGTTCTTTATTAGTTGCATTAGTATAACAAATAGTATGACAGTTAGTATGACAAAACCTAATCGTAAAGTGTAACTATTTAATCAACTACATGTTATCCTGCTTTACAGTTCTTAAGTAATGAACTCTCTTTTCATTATTGCAGAATCCTTAGTGGCTTTTTTCATTCTTTCTCACTCCTCCCGGTTGCACACAAACAGCAAAAGCTAGTAAAGCCAGTCCTGTTCTCAGGGGTGTGTGACTGGGAAATGCTATTGACTTGCCAACATTAAACAGCATATAGGGGCCACAGCTAATTGAAAGTAAGGCAGTCAAAACGAACCCCAAACCTTCAAGGAGCTGCCATCAAAATAGCATTAAGATTCCATTGGCCTTAAATGTAGCAGAGACACTGAATGCAAAGATCCAATTACAAGCTTTCTGTAAGACATCCAATTTAAAATGGGACATTAATCAGAAAACAGACAAAAGGCTCAGGGGAAGGTACATGTGTACCTCCCTTATTGTTCCTCCCAGCCAATTAAATCTGATGTAAATCTACACTGAGAATATTTAAAGGTTTTTGGAAGATTTTGCACAGGAACTGTAATACTACAGAGAAATTAAAGTGTGCCTTTAAGCTGAATGACTTTAAAGGAATAAAAACAGAATTTTGCCCTCATACTCACGCCACACCAATTGGTTCCTACATATCTCCTAACCAATCATGACATGCCCAATTTGCATATGAGATTTGACTTAGAGCCCTTTAGAATTACAGTGAATAACAACTTAAAAGCTGACAGAACACTGCGAAAGTTCATAAATCATGCAGAGTACTTTAAAGATAATTTTTGGTACTTTTTTGTCATTTTGGAGCTTGACAGCCCTGGTCCCCATTCACATTTATTGTAAACAAGCAGTATTATTATCTACTTTCATGGCCTAAAGAAAGAAATATGAGTTTAGAATGGCTTGAGGGTGAGTAAATATTCAAAACATTTTCTGTGCACTGTCCCTTTAATTTCCCTTATTACACTGTGAGCTTTGAATGTGAAACCAGCATAAACAAAACAAGATGTTAAAGTTCAAAACTGGAAAAGCAAAATAAAAAATCACGGCATCCATGAACTAAATGTGATAAGTCATTAATTAAGCAGAATCACAAAAGCGGCTGCTGTTTTTCAACATAACCAGTGAAAGATACACTGAGTATTCAGAGTTCGAGTTCACAAGAGCTAATTTTAAAGCATAAATGCAAACTGCAATAAAGCTTTTTAGAACCTCTTTCTCTTTCAGTGCTGATTAAATAAAATGACACAGAAGTTTGCTGAACGTATAGAAATATCCTGGTTGACATTGCCTGGTCGCTTTGCCCCACTTGTGTTCCCCCAAGAACTATTCCACCTTGCTTTTGCAGGTACAACAGATGCAGAGGGGGTTGGTCATCCATCCTGCAGAAGGCTCCCATTGAGCTGCTCTCTTCTCCAGGTGAACGCTGGCAGACCTAAAAGTGCCTGAGACACAGTCAAGGACTCTGCTGGTCTTGCACTTATCTCAAGTTGCTATTCAGGAGAAGTACTCGTGTGTAGCGATAAGTGGAGAACATTGAGAACGTGGGTCAGCTTGAGAGAACTCATATAACGTTCAAGGTATTTAAATGATAAATGAGTAAGCTAAAGACTCTCGGTCCCCACATGAAAATTGTGTCTTAGTTGTGGTTGTTTTTTTAGCACCATAAAAGAAATTGAAATTAAGTAGTAAAATAACCAAAATTGTTATTTTTAAGAACATAATTTAAAGTGGAGAGGAGCTATGTGGGTGTTACAGTCCAAACCATTTCAAGAACCCCAGGCCTGATGTTTCTTTCTCATAGTTAGTGTCTAGTTAGTGGATTTACACAGGTCACTTGTTTGTTTGTTACTTTCATTTTCAGCGAATGCATTGAGCGAGCTGCGCTTGAACATCATTCAATCAATGCCACTCTGTTGGATAAGCACCGGCGTTTTGTGACTATTTTCAGGTATCAATCTATATACTGTGACACAAAAAAGGCCCAGCAGCTCGCTCCATATCTGTACTGATGGATGCCTCTAAAACCACAGACAAATGAAAGGTTGACTTGTGTTTTAATGTGCAGAGATATATGGGAGCTCTGGGAGAATGAGAGATGGAGACAAAGCAACAGTCATTTTGAAGGCGATGTCACCGTGGTTAATGCACATTAGTGCGGCACCAGACAAAGGCTCTGACATTCATTGATAAAGCACAGATGCCTGAGGGACACTTGTGCAACGCGGACGTGTCTAAAATTGAACTGTGGGTAGTGGCGCATATTGTTTGGTAGAGAAAGTTTTTCTTATTTTGAGTGAGGGGCGCAGTCAACCCACCCATTGTAACGCCTCCTACAAAAATCAAAAACTCTGTGGCAGGATGAAATGATTCCATATTGACAGAACAAGCGCTTGTACACTTGGTAAATTAAGAATAGGATATGGGTTTGATCTTTGAGCAAAGGACTGTAAATTCACCATGGCAACACGAGTTTAAATAGGTTAGCATTCTTCCCTCTATATTGTACATAAAGGTTGGACTTGATCAATATGGAACCAAGCAGAAGGGTAACATATAAACTTGTTTTTCCTCTTGGGTAGCAAATGTGTCCTTTAAAGAGAAAAGCTGATGATAAACAGGTTGTTTGTGTACAGATAAAGATTCTAATTACAAAGACAGCATTATAATCATGGCCTCCTATTCCCCAGTGAGTTCTCCTGATGGTATATGCAGTGTTTTTTTTGGCATCTATAATAAGGATCCCTGGCCAGTTTGTTTAAGATGTGTCAGATGTATTAACATTATTTCTGTGTTGTAAGAACAATATTCAGACATTTTTTTAATACTGTAATGTTTTTAAAACATTCCACTAACAACTTAATAACGTCTTTGATATAAATATATATAACGTTTAGAAAACGTTCTGCTAATGTTACTGCAAAAAATATTTTTGATAACTGAGAGAGAATTTTGAGAGAACTTTTAGAGAAAGTTAGCCATCGTTCTGAGAATGTTCCCTGTTAACTGGGGTGTGGTTTAAAAAGACAAGACATAATAAACAAGTTGTTTGTTTACAGATAAAGATTCTAATTACAAACCAAACACACCGAAGACAGCATGCTAATCATGCCTTTCTAGTCCCCAGTGAGTTCTCCTAGTGGTATGCAGTGTTTTTTGGCATTCGTGTAAAAGATTCCTGGCTGAGAATTCATTTCCTGTCTACAAAATCACCTGGTGCCAGTGAACACAACAGACACGCCCAGTTTTGCAAATCTTCTACACATTTATAAATGATGTAAATAGTTTCTCTTTGAATAAACATGTTATTTTCTTGATTTTAACAGATCAGTACTGAAACCAATAACACTTTTACTCTTATCAGCCCCTGGCTTCCACATTGATGTATAGCTAGTGTGAAAAAGTGGTTTGTCTGTGTCGTAATGGAGCTAAGCTACTTTAAATTTGGAGTGTTGACATCAGAGGAAACGTTTTGTTTAAAGCTCTAAGCTACTAAACAAGAGGTTGAACGGTCAATTCCGAAGGTAGATGAGAAGAAAGATTTACTGAGACTAAAGATTTGCTCTATCATGCTTGTGTCCCTGATGTAGATACTTAGCCCTGGCTGGCTTGCTTAATGTGGTGCAATCATTCTATAATCTGTGTCTGTTCACACATTGTTGCATACAGGGAAGATCCTCCTGGCTTTTCTAAGGACACAAGGATGATAGCATGGCAGGGCTCAAACCAGAAACCTTTCAATTATCAGGTCTGCGCCTTAACCACTACACCACAGCTCTCAGACTGTTATTAAGCCCTAAAACTAGAATTCCACAGCTGAGGTGACTTTCATCATATGAACTAATTGTTTTCATATTTAGTTTGCTAATGGGATTTTTATTAATGTCTAGCTGCAAATGTGGGTCAGATTGTTTCATTTTTAATTTCCCATCTGGTATTTAAGTGATTACATATAGGCAATGCTAAATATGATGCTCAGATTTTAATTTGGTGAGGACGCAGTTAGCAAGCTGTCATTTAACAGATGCTTTTGTCCAAAGCATTCGGTCCTTGTTGTGTTGCTGTTTGTGTGTTTGTGTTGCTGATTGTATTCTCATACGTGGAATTATAATGCATTATAATATAGTATGTGTACATAACACAACATAGCATAACATAACATAGCATAACACAATACAACATAATAGTTATTTATAATATAGTCCATTTACAATTCATTGTAATATAAACATTTAGCTATATGCTCTAATATGTTTATTTTACCTCCCTAAGCAGACGTAATTTGTACATTTCTGTGTATTTAGTGTGTTTTAGATGAGGACTTTTTGTTTATTTTCCCTCGATTCTCCTCAACAAACACACGAGTTAAGCTGGAGGACAATGCAGTATGAACCTACACCATCTGCTCCTCCAGGTCTTCTGCCAGACACGTTTCATCTAATTTCACTCATCACCCTGACTGTCTTCACAACTATAATCAATCATTCCTGACTTTCAGCATGTACAGTAGACCTTAATATTAAAGGTCAAGTCTATTGTAAGAGCAGGAAAGTCTTAATAGTATCTAAATTCAGAAGGATTGGTGAGGCACATTTATGGATTAATTAATGAGCTGACACATATTGCAGTTTCTGTCTGGTGCTCATTACAAATGGATGTATCCATATGTCAGGCAGTGCTAATGTATGTTTTATTAACAGAACTACAAAGATTTTAATTAATCATTTGTTTGACGTGGCAAATTATAGTTTTAATATTATGATGACTGCTTCGAATTTTAATTCTTGAAGTAGGAGTGTACTTTTACAATCTCAGTTCTCTGAATCAAAGCATATAAGTTCTAATAGATGAAACATTGCGTTTTATCATCAGCAATACCATTATCAGGCAAGGGTCCTGAATTTTGTTAAGTCAAGGGCTTCCACCTGATTTGAGACTCTTCAGCAGGTTTTACAACCTCTGTTAGCAATTTTAGGTTGTGAAAACGTTTTATATTGTGTAGAATGTTCAAGCAACATTCAAAATGTTCCGTTTTTAAACATTATACTAACGTTCCTGCTTGGTTATTCAAACTTTTTAATTGTGTAACTGTTTTAAAGCATTTCACTTTCAACAATTTAAGGATGATGTTCCTGTAGCTCAATTTGTAGAGCATTTCGTTAGCAAGGCAAAGGTTGTTGGTGGGATCCCATGGAATACAAGTACTGATACAAATGTATACATTAAAATTCACTGTAAGTTGCTTTGGATAAAAGCGTCTGCCAAATGAATAAATCTAAATGTTTTTGATTTATGACATAACAGCAAGAAAACATTCTGTTAGCATTACTGCAGGAACGCTTTTTCATAACTTTCAGAAAACGTTTTGTGAATGTTTCCTGTTTGCTGGATCTTAAGTGAGTTATTTGGAATGAATGATGCCAGCTAAACCTCATCCAGCACAAAGTGTCTGTAGTGAAGTGACTTCAGGAGACCTGTAGTGTCTGTAGTGGAGTAACTTCAGGAGACCTGTAGTGTCTGTAGCGGAATGACTTCAGAAGACCTGTAGTGTCTGTAGTGGAGTGACTTCAGGAGACCTGTAGTGCCTGTAGTGGAGTGACTTCAGAAGACCTGTAGTGTCTATAGTGGAGTGACTTCAAGAGACCTGTAGTGTCTGTAGTGGAGTGACTTCACAGACCTGTAGTGTCTGTAGTGGAGTGACTTCACAGACCTGTAGTGTCTGTGGTGAGCATGTCAGGAACAAGATGTGGAAAAGCTTGGCAGTGGAGATACTGAAGCATATTTTTCTGTAAATATACTGTTTAAACAAGATGGATGTGGCAATAGGGAACATGTTTAGATGTTTAGTGGCTGTTTAGCATTATTTTAAAGCAGAACTAGAGGCTCCAGTTTCCTGCGGTTACGAGGGAAAACGACCCTATCTTTCCCCTGTGTAAGTGATGGGACCTGAGGAGTGACACTCTGCGGTCGGCTCTGCTCCCCCACCATCATGCTAATGAGGTCAAGTGATGAATTACAGAGCCTGTTAAACTACAGGGACAAAATGTATGAGGACCAGACTGAAGAGAGTAACAAAAAGCCAGCGGCCAGGACAAGCTGGTCTTTTCTGACCTAAAAACCAAGAGAAGTTCATTAAATCCAACATAAGGAGCAACAAATTTGTAATTGTTGTAATTAAATTACAAGTTTACCACTTAGACTTAGACTAGCCACTAGCATAAATGTACCTCAGGAGGATTTTGTTGGTCTTGTTTCAATTTATTGCTTAACACTAACATTATTATCAGACATTAACCTGGCCAGTGATCTCCTGTGCTAATCTGCTGTTGTGCTATCTATCGCTGTAGCTTACAGACACAAAACATTTTATCGGTTTAGCTTTAGCATAAACTGCCAACGACCTGAAATTTATAAAAATGAATTTACAGTAATTACCAGTATTTTTTTTGTTGTCTACTGTAGGAGACAACCAAGTCAATAAAGTGTGCTGTGAAAAATGAAAATATTTGAAACATGTTAAAAGCTGTCATAAGATGAAATTGCCTTTTATGTGCGTACATGTCACGTCTGAACAAACTAATATGACATTAAATGGCTAAATCAGGGATATGGTGGATTAAAATATAAAACAGGAATATGTAATGTCTGATTACAGAAGAAAAGGTGAGAATTTATGACATTAAACAACACACCCAGAGGCAAGTAAATATATTTCCATTATGATCTTTATTATTGAAATCTCATTCCTTTAATTTAACAAGAAGCTGAGTCATTACATTTTCCTAGCAGATTCTCTAAATGATAAACATTGATTGACACAGAGAAAATATAGTTTTCTGTAGTTTTAAAAACCCAAGATCTAAAAAACAATTCCTCTGAGCATTTAGGAAAGATCAACAAATGTATGCTAATATTACTGAGTATATAATATATAACACCATAGGGGGTGTATACTGTATACTAACCGACAACATGTACTGAAATTGTCTCTGCATGCCTTGGGTTCAAAAATAGTCCATGTCTCATCATTACTGCCAGCTAATGAAACAGTAAGTCTTGGTCAGACTTACTGCCATGCTTTATTAAAAATGATGTTTAATGCAGAACAGAGTGACAATTGTACGTCTTTCTCCACTCATTTATTTTTCACAGGTTTTATTTGTATTTATTTTTCTTTGCTAAGAAATCTTTTAATTGAGGAGTTTTTCTTTCTCATCATCTGCTGTGAAAAAGATGATTTTCAGGTCATAGCTGGTTTTCCAGGCTGGTCTTTAGAGAGGATATTCAGTCATTTCATATAAAGATTTTCATATTGTCTGACTAAAAAGTTTGCAAAGGTTGCAGATGTATTGCTTTGAGTAATGTAAGGCAAAAGGTTTACAGAAATAAGTGTTAGGAAAGACCTAACACGTCATGTTTGATTCCAGAGGCAGAGGCATTTAAAACAAAAGCAAAAGCTTTTAAAACAAATGCTTTATTTAGTTTTCCTCCAATGGCAACATGTGGTAAGGCAGTATTCAAAGAATACATAGAGTAATGAGTTTTACTGTGACAAGTTAAGCACTGCATTGAAGACTGACAGCCTATTAACTCTCACCCTTCTATAACCTCAGACACCAGCAGAGGCAAGAGAGGACTAGGGACACTGAGCTTTTCTAAGCCAATGCTTCCCAATATTATTGTAAAACAAACAGATTTCTCTTTTGTGAAATAAAACAGTTGAGGGAATACAAATCTATATACTGTAGCCCTGTTTTTAATATTTGATTGCCGATTAAGTTTAACTTTATTGTGGTTACATTATTAATAGCAGAAGTTTGTTTGTGTAAGTTTATCAGAAAAGGCCAAATTAACTCAGTGGTAGTTCATGCTCACATAAATGGTTCTCATTCACTCATATAGTGTTTAATATTATGTGCATACATGACCATCTCCCCCGAGCGTTTATAATTACAAACTCAAAGCAGCAGAACCACAGCCCTGCTTATCTCAATTCAGATGCACACCTTTCATTTAAAAGTCACTTTTTGGGGAAGATTAATAAATTTCTTTATGTAGATTGCTTAACTGACATTATTTCCACTTCTGTCCAATTCTGTCGACATTTAGTCGTCCTTTTATCATTTCAGTCCTTGTTTTCTTTCAGATCAGTCTGATTTGTGAACAAATCATTCAGATTGGTTTTGTAAAGTGGATCAAGTGATTAACTGAAACAAAAGAATTATTCGTTCTTTAATTTGTTCATGATTCTGTTTCTCACACAAGTCGTTGTTTACCTTGGAAGATATGAAATATAGTATCATGTATGAAATACTTTTGTGGTGTTTATTTTTATTTATTTATTAATTATACTTTTTATTTTGTCAGTACTTGACAGTCTCAGTGCTTATAATGTTGAAAAGTAAGGCAATATTCCTCAAAATTCACCTTTTATGTTACACAGTAGTCAGTCAGTTACAAGGGTTCATTTTTGGGTGAGCTATTGCTCTCAGCTGAGGCAACCGAACTCTGCAGTTGTGGTGCTGAATACAGTAAGCAAGATAAGCTCTTATTTGCATAATTGCCATTTTGTCATTAGTCATCCCTGAAATCACCAATCAGTGACCAGAATTTTGAGTGATTTGGTCACAATCGATTTCAAATGTTGAACTGGTTTATGGGCTTTTGCCAAGTCTTGCAACGTCTGTTGAAATAAAACAAAAAGATTTCTAATAGGATTAGTGTGTATACATTTACATTTAAATCCCCCTGAAAGTGCCTTTTCCATGTTAAAGTGAAGGCACAGACAGAAAAAGTCACGCTCTGGTTGCTACACAGAGGCAAATTCTCCACAATTCATTAACAATGTTTTTTCAACTTCTTTTCTATTGAGTAAAACATTTTCTTATTTACTGTATAAATAATTTACATCAATAATAAATAAGATAAATCACAGAGAGTAAAAAGTACCAATTCAAGATATTCAGCATCCAGCAGGAGTTTTTCCTGTGGAAATTCCAATTTCAAGAAGCGCTATCAGCACTGAAGGAAAACAATCTCGTCTCTCCTGTGCTTTCCTATCAGGTGCTGATAGTGATAAAAAGGATCTGTTTGTTTTTCTTTTCCCATCTTCAAAAAAAGAAATAAATCAGGTCCAAATGTAACTTTTAAATTGTATACAGCAATGGCCATGGAAAAGACCTTGACTGAGCCATTAGAACTGCTTTTAGAATTTCTGACTTAAATGTTGATTAAATATTTTCTACAGATCTTTGTGTGCTTTATATTAGCATGCATACTGGCTGTTAAGATGATAAAAACAGTAAAAAAAATATCTACTGGTTGCCAAGACTTATTTACAGTAAGAAATCACTTCACATCATTGCACTTTTGGATGTGCATGTAATCAGATACAGCAAAGACTTGATACACTTCTGTGCTGACATTTTCTATCCGCACTTTTGGAAATGATCTCTATCAATCTCTTTTAGTGTGTAATGGAGAGAAGTTGCCAAAATATCGCGATGGCTGTACAGCTATTTTAGGCAAGAAAAATGAACTGGGATTTCTTGCATTATAACATCAGATCATTTGACTCTTCATTATTCAAAATACAACATTATTAGAGAGCCTACAACATACTGCAGATGAACTTAGGGGTCAAACCATGACTTTTAAAAAGCTTTTATTACAAACGGTCCTAAACACTTTAAGGGGATATTTTGGTGATGCGAAGATAATTTATTGACGAGCGCATATGGAGCTAAACGCAAAACAATCGTAAAGTGAAAGTTTATTCATAAACAAAATGATCGTTTTCATAGCCAGACTTCTGAAAAGACGTGGCTGGATTACACAAGCTCTATTTAAGCCCTTCAATGAATTTATAGTGTCCGCATTTTCCGTCACTTCACTCCGGACCAGACCCCCGCCATGTCCGCAGGCTGCAGATGCTCTCTGCCAATCCAACACTGCAGGTGCATTTACTGTCTGGAGATGCTGCTGGGAATTGTGGCTCTCTAGATATCCACCTCCCTTGCTTGGTTTCCCCCTGCCTTACACAGAGCTTTTTTTCTGCCTTCCCCAATATTTTGCTCTAGTGCTTCATTGGATTCATTGGATCCCGCAGTGTGTCCGGCTTTGCGGTGTCTCTTTAAGAACATCATCTTAAATGGATTACAGACCTTTTTCAAGAACAGTTATTTGTGCTGCTGCATCGTTTTAAGATGTTGACATAACTCAGAAAATAAAAAAAAGAATGAATGGCCAGTTGCCCGAGAGGAGCGATGATATGAATTAACTCTTTGAGGTGGGGAAAGAAGGGGCGCATATGACTGGAAAAGGGGTTTGTGCTGCATATCCTGCTGAAGAAACGCAAGGAAAGGCTTTATTAAACACGTTTCTTTCTCATCACGAGTTTTCTTGATGAAGTTCTTCATGCGAAGAAACGAAACGAAAATGAATCTGAATGGATATTCCGATAACTGTTTATTAGAGATGGATGAAAGATTGGCCAACCTTTCCCCTGTATGAATCTTTTCATGTTAACACTGGAAAGGTGGAGCGATCGGGAAAAGCTAATGACGGACCTTTTAATCCATCACCAGAGGGGACTGAACACGTTTGGGTGGAAATCGGACGAATGTTTAAACCTTTACCTGGTTTTATACGAAACTACTAATGCATAGTTGTGGAGCCCTGGAATCTCCATCCTAACCGATTAAAAATAATGAAATTAAATAAGGGCTGTGAAATGCTGACATACTCGTGGTGAAATTTTGCAAATATCGATCTTTTCTTTTGAAAGTATTCCGATCTAAATGGAATTAGTTGAGAAAGCCATTTGTGAAAGGAATAGACATGGTACATGGGAACAGGTTCCTTCACGGTAAGTCCAGCTGCCGGTTAACTTAGCTCTCTTCTCTGTTTAATTTTACGCATGAGGTGAATCTGCATTTACCGGCATGATACACGTGTCTGTCTCTGTTACTGCAGGAACTTTGTGTGATTGTAAACCGGCTTGAATGACATTAAACGCGTTTAATGTTGTGCCACTGCATGTGCATAATGGCGTTATATCTAAGTTTTTATATCTCTCTTTTTCTGCCACAGTTTAATTTAATTAAAAATATAGAATATTTTCTTTCCCAAACTTACATTCAGTTCGATAAGCATGATTGTATTATTTGTTTTGCTGTTTATATGGCATTTGCTTTATATTGCGTATAGTATAAAATAAGTGTGGGTGTTAGTCAGGTTCAGACAACATTTCTTATTGATACATGTCTGTTTTCCATTCATTTTCAAACATTTATTTGTGTTTTATTCAGTGCACCAGGCTTAGATATCGGAACAACATCATTTCATTAATCACAGTTGATGATACTACTAATAAATGTACATGATCATCAAACATAGTCCAAATGTTTTTACGCTGTTTTGATCTTAATCTTTTGTCGCAGTTGTTGCCGGTCTCATCATGCTTGGGTTGTCTGGGGCAACAAAGAAGGAAGCAGGTAATGATGTTTTGTCACACAAAATAGCCACCCACTCTTCATCTCCATGTTTCCTGGCAATGTCTGACATCTGACTGCTCTCTTTCAGTAAAAAACAATTCAGGGGTGCAGCCAGCAGGTCAGTGTGGAACCTGGGTAAAAGAACCAGAGGGAGGTCTCTTCACCTCACCCAATTACCCCAACAAATATCCCCCAGAGCGAGAATGCATCTACATCATTGAAGGTACAAGCCTTCTTCCAATGGCAATTAGATTCTACAAACAAATCTGTCATGTGACACTCTGTTGGGTGGTTGGGGGTGGGGTTAGTTTAAATTGTTCAAAAGTGCTGCAATCATTTATTATTAACGTTGTGCAACACAATTATAGTGTTAGTAAACAATGGTATGTTATTTCATTTGCAATTGCAATAGAAGAATCTAAGACCAACAATCTCCTAATATCTGAACCTGATTATCACAATTAGATTGCACTGAAAATTAAAGCTGTTCATTAGTGGTTTTTGTTTTTCATTCCCGGTATCCATTGGGCTACTGCCAGTATGTTGGTCTCCTTCTACTGACTGATAATGTAATTAACTGAAAACCTTGTATCAGGTTTACTGCGTTCAGATTGTTTACACATCATAATCTTCTACTGTTATAGTAAGATTACAAACATCATGAGATTTTATTAATAAACCGTACAAAACATACGTTTTCTGAATTCTTCTTGTTTTCATCATTTTGACTGTCAGTTATTGTTACTTTGCTCTCATACCAGTTAAATTGAATTAAATATATATAGATGTAATGCATCTTTGATCTGAGAATCCTTTTTATGTTAACTATGGGAGACAAATGACATCATCCGTCATCAGTTTCTGCTGTCAGTCATCATATTTTTTTTCCTTTCAGCTCCCCCGAGACAATGCATTGATCTTTTCTTTGATGAAAAGTATTCAATAGAACCTTCATGGGAATGTAAATTTGATCATATTGAAGTCCGGGATGGGCCCTTTGGTTTTTCTCCAATAATTGGACGCTATTGCGGCCAGCAGAACCCTCCATATATCAGATCGAGTGGCCGCTACCTATGGATAAAATTTGTTGCTGATGGTGAGCTGGAAGCAATGGGATTTTCCGCAAGCTACAATTTCACAGCAGGTATTACATACTGTTTTATATGCCTTTGTAACCTTTACTGTGTTAAGCGTAATGACCTGAGTTTAGCCTTTTGATAATGTGTCAATAATATTTATGATGGTTTATGATGGTGAACTTATAATTTCCAGACTGATTAATTTTTATGCCTGTGAGTTGATGATGATTGATTTAGCTTTTCTTGCTGGTCTCTAAGAGTTTTGAAACCCGTTCTGACTCACTAACCTCAGGGTATCGTTACCCCTGCATGCAGACTTGAATTCTTGATGCAATCAGCAACTACCCTTCAACATCCAAGCCTCCGATTCATGTAGTGATCATTGTGGGATCCATGTTGTTTCTGTCAATGGTCCTATTCCATAATTGATCATATGGGTGACGTTCTATAGAACTAATGAAGAGCCTGTTTGTTCAAACTCATCTTAAGCATTTTCCATTTCCATTTGATCAGTTCTTTCTGTAGGTAGCCGGAAACTTGATTCATAATGAATGCTGGCAATCTATCCCAGAACTCTCTTTAGATGTTAAGATTGCCAATTAGATGCTAAGTACAAAGAACAACATAATTCTCCATATAATTGATTTCACTTATCGCACCTTCAGTGTGAGCACATCACACAAAAGCTTAACCACTTTGGTTTTACTTTGATCTGTTGGCACCTGATACTTGTGCGATACTTGTCATTGAGTTCAAGTGAGCAATGCTTGTGTAAGTGGTGTGCAAATGGAACAATTACAGATATTTTTTGAATAGTGTCAAAAGCCATATAGCTAAAACTAAATCTGTAAATGCAAATTCATAGTGTCAAGGGCCTTGAAGATGAATTGCACAGCTGTGACTCTCAGCGCAAAAGCAAGTAGCACGCGACTCTCGCGTCTGAGAAATGAGCCATGAGGCATTCGTTTTTTTTCATCCTATTGTGGAATTTTTTTGGGGGAAGTTTGGAGAAGCTGTTTAGCGTGAATGGCCTCAGACTCTCGCATCGCAGCGTATCGGGAAAGAAATGCAGCTTCCTCAAGTCTTGATAAGAAATATCATGGCATATAATTTACATAATTAAGGAGATAAAAGTCCCTGGATTCACTTCCCTTGATGTTCCACCAAAAAAGTGGAGAGCGCATCTGCTGCGCCGCAGCCAATGGTAACACATGCGCGCGCATGCTGCGGAAGATGCAAAAGATGAATGAAAAGCGGGAGATGAGGAAGGATACAGATTAGAAGTGACGAATGACATGTGTTGGATGTACTATATTTATCCTCCCTTGACTTTTTTTGCATTTTATCAGAATGAAGCATTGGTGTATTTAAACGAAAACTCATGCTACTTACCATCACAAAGCAGCAACTCAGTCAAAGCTCTGCTAGTCTGCAGTAAAGGAGAGCAGGAATGTAATACATGTTCTTCCTTTGTGCTGGGCTCTGGGCAACACTAGTACTGAAAGTTCCTGCATCAAACCGCATTAATCCTGAGCTGACTTGCTTAAGTGCTTTAGTAATCTCAAATTAAATGCATTAGAAAAAGTACAACTGAGTTACAGCTGTGATCTGTACAGTATGTATGGACAAGACTAGAGAACTAGTTCCAAGAAATCTAGTTAAGCCTCACAATAAATTAGGTTGCAAATCATGTGACAAAAGAGATAAATACCTAACATTTTTAACTTATAAAACACACACTGAAGATGTTAGATTTCTGTACATCTTGACAAAGTAAACTTGTAATCTAGCCACCATATATCTAATTTTAAATATATTAAACCCCAGCAAAACTGGGATTTAAGGCTTGAGTTTCTAAATTTGGTAGAAGAGTAATTAAAAGTGTCTTCACTGAAGGTTAGTAGCTTCATCTAAACTCGCAGATGCATGGCCTAATCCATTGCTGAAGTCAGACGTTGGGTGAAAAAAGCAAAATGATGTGCACTCTGTGTGTAATTACTTCCTGATATCGCGTGAAAGTAAAAACTGTGCGCATAGTTGTGTGTAGTCACACCTGTCATTTAGTTACAATTATCAAGCAGACGTTGTGTGATTATTCTTTTGAGCAGCCATGTGTAATATCAGATCTCTCTGTCTCTAGAGAAAATGTTTCCCAACCTTTTTGTGTTATGTACCCTCTCAGCCCCATCAGTACATCTGAAAACCCTTTTGGGATAGTTTATCCAAAAATGGACATTCATTTTCTCACCTCTTATTGTTCCACATGACTTTCTTCTCTGGAACACAAAGGAGATTGTAGACAGAATGTTGAAATAAAAGGATGCTATGACTGGTGAATGGTGAGTGAGGCTTTCAGCCACTACACTTCTGCCTTTTGTGTTTGACAGAAGAAAGTCATACGGATTTGAAACAGCATTAAGCTATGTAAATGTTAATATAATTGTACTTTTGGGGAAAACTACCCCTTTAATTGACATTACATTAGGACACCATTTAGCAATAATAATAACAATAATTAAAGTAGCCATCAAGTCAGTTTGATTTTTACTGCTATTACTATTATTGCTAAATGGTTTCCTCCTGGAATCTAAGTACTCTCTAGGATACATGTACTTCTGTTGGAGCTGTGCTTGGTGGTTGTCCCTTTCTCCCATAACCCTTCTGTGCATGTACCAAACTGTATTAACCAGTAAAAACGGGACACTCAACAGTTTTAAGCTCCAGAGCTTGTGAGGTTCTGTGGCTACTATCAGTAGTCTCCTCGCTCGCTTTAGTCTCGTCCATCTGTCTGTCCCTCTGTTTCTCGTCCTCCTCTTCACTATCTCCAAAACTCACACTCTCTGTCTCCTGAGTCTCACTTTCCTGTCTCCCGGGCTCGACTGACCTTATTACCCCACCTCATCTTAGTAAGAGATAAAGCTGTGTTACTAGACAAGATCTAGCTGGGTTAAATAACAGTGAGAGCAGCTCCCCCCGTGTGTCTTTTCTCAACCCGCTGGCTGTTTGAAGCCTTTGTCCCAGCTGTAAACAGACACTGAAGTAATAAGGAAAACAAGATGGACTAAAAAGCATTTCAGGGACTGTTTTTTGATCCACTGGCCATTTAATAACCCTGTTTGGAAAATCCTCATGTGGCCCTTTCATTTTTCCATTTTCAACAGCTTGGTTGAATGGTGGGGAGAGTCTTCTGAAGGAAGTGATGTGAGATTTGAGAGCAGTGAGGCCCAATTAGAAAACACAGTTGGACTCTTTTGAGCGTTTGTGTTGGTGTTGCATGTTTTTGCTGTCACATCAGATGCATATTTTGTGTCTTCTGGGTATTTGTTATTTTTATCTTCACTATAAACCATTAGTGTCACTTTATGAGTTTTTATTAACGTTATGGTGGATTGCCCTAATGTATTATATTACAGTGTTAAGCCAACATGGTAAATCCACACCCAATATTATTATATACTTTGATCACATGGCAGTACAGCTTTGATTTGTTTATAATTTCACTGGCATTCATTGGTTTGGGGGAGAGCTGCAGCTTAAGTGTCCCACATTAGGCAGTGTCCCACATTAGCACAATTCACCCAATATAATATTATACGTCATTATATAATGCTTTACACAATTATTATATAATTGGAATTGTAGCACTTCTCGGAATCATGCTTGGTTTCAATAATTCGTCCAACAGATGATCTTTCAGCTGAAGAGGAGATTCGTAGTTCTGAAATATACAGTTTGTTTACGTGTTTCGCTTTTTTTATGCACAAGATTAAGGACAATTAGATTCTCATGATATTACTGCCTTGAAAGTGTCTTTATCCCATAAAGGCTGGTTCCATTTGTTAATTCTGTGCATATTGTTGCATACTCACTCAAGTAAATGATTATTGTTCACATCACGCATAACTTCTAGCTCATAGTGAGTAATACTCAACCAGCAAGCCAGAAATAATACTGTTATCGTGATGTAGTGAAGATGTTCGATCTCCTAATTTGTGGACTGAAGATTGTATTGAATTTAAATCATTCTAATGACATCTGAGATTAGAAAAGGGAGCTGGATATATGGCCCTTCTGAGCACAAGCCCCCCTATATTATTGAGGTGTGATGGATTCAAACCCGAAAAATTGAAAATTGAACCCAGGGAATGAACTTTTGGTACGTTCAGGTGGCCGCATTTCTCCACCACCTACTTGATTTTCTCGGTCTGATAAAGTCTGAGGGATGAAGAAGTCTCTGGTACAAGCAATGGTTCAGGCTCAGGAAGGTTGAATAGATTTACAGAGTCCTTGATGTGACAAAATTTCATCTAAGGACACAATATTCATTTATTATTTTGAGATGGTTTGAAACCTCTTTATTATTGCTGTGGATTGGAACGGCGATTGGAGGAGAAACAAGACAGATGAAAGCAGAGTGATAAATTGATGTACATTAAGCATAAGTCACCAAAGAAACATATACATCAAAGCACTTACAAGTGTGATTGCATATTTTTGCTATCCTAATGCATTTATTGCCTTTGTTATTTGTATCATTGGATAACTCTGTATAATTTACAGTGGTTCAGAGTTGTACGGCTTTAATAGGAGTCAAATGCTTTTTCCACAATGTCTGGTGAATTGAACACTTTGCCATGGCAGCATCTATTACCCATTATAAAATCTTGGAAACACGGGGTGGAAAATTGCATGCTTTGTGTTTTGCTTTAGATGCTACAACAAGGATTAATCGGAGAGCGGCACGTGTAATGCTGTTCTTCTGGGAAAATGGATTCTGTTCTTGGTGATTCAGTATATATGAAAAAAACGTTCATGGGTTTTTCACTGTGAAGTCTGCACAGCATAAATTTCATTTGGGTGCAAACACAGCGAGGAATCTAAATGAGAAAGTGAATGTGGAAAACATAAATTAATGTATCTCCTGAAAACATTGCTCTGAACATGTCCTCCATCTGAAAGAAAAATGATTCTAGGTGTTTCTTCAACGTCAGACACTTTGAGCTCGGTGGACTTTTAGAAAGTGAACTCTGTTCAAATAATATTCTGTGATGGAATTTCACTCATTGCTGGGCGAAGTTTGTTTAAATTATCACATTTTTATATTTATAAACACTGTTAATTTTGTGTTGTCGTATTATCATATGAATTTGACTATTATGACGTTTGTTTGATGGATTTGCATAGTTAAAAATTGAGTCTGGATAAATCAAGGGTAAAACCATTTATACATATTGTTAAAGGCAAAAATAGCAACAATAAATTGTGTCAAAGCATGTTATAATCATTTGAAGAGTTTCAGTGTGACCTTTGCAAAAACAAAAAGCTGAACTCTGTTAGTAACTTCAGTCTGTAAGACGTTAAAGTTGAAGAAACACATTTTGTTATCTCCACCTGCTTTCATGTGAAATGCATATACGAGACATGTGAGCCCAAGAGTCTTTATTTCTAAATTGACTCTTGGAAAGAAACTTAAAAGAAACTTCATTTTGCCTTGTCGTGACAAATCCAGGTTTGCCACAGTGGAGAAATGCCTGGAGGAGATCTAATTTGCTAAAGTAAAGCTATCAGACTGAGATGTTTGGCACAGGCTTTTGCAGACAAGGTGGAAAAGAACACCAGGGCTTCTGTATGTGTTGTTTATCTCCTCCAGACTTATTTGGCTGTTTGCATCGTTTCGATATCAGGGAGCAGGTGCAGTCTAGACTGGTTAATGGAGCATTGAATTGGTTTTAAAGAGCAGTACTTTTGTTGTCATTTAAAATGCCTATCTCAGTATATTGTATTACATAAAGGCAATTTTGTGAGGTTTTGTGTTTGGTATGGATTTTCTTTTTAGCATAACATAAGGCAGACAATGTTATTGTGCTTCTGTAGTGAAGTTCAATAAACTGTTTCATTCAGCTGTTGCAGCACATCCGCATAGCTGTGATATAGAGGTCGCCAATCTCACCATCCTCAGACTGGCAGTGTGTGCTAGCACAGAATGTGCACAAGTTTATTAAGCTCTACCTTTCACTGTAGGGAGAGCCACTGTGTTTATCACAGCCGTCAACCACAACGTCAAGGCAATCCTAGTACAATATTTTTCTCTCTCAACATTTTTATCTCCCTTTCCTGGCTTGTTTTTCCTACCAGAGCCAATTACCCCCAAAATCAATATGTGGACTAAGTGTGCTTGCAGTCAGATGGTGAGAGAGTGACTGACAATGCCGGAAAGAGAGAGAGAGACAGAGAGAGAGAGATCTAACATCTACACTTAATTAATTGGCTCTTAAAGACTTCATAAATGTGCTTGATGAGTGTTGACTTTGTCCTATTGAAACAGGAAGTTGGGAAGGACTCTGCCCTTTTTGCCCTGGGTTGACCCACCCCCAGAGAAATCTGATTGGTCCACTCCACTGCTGCCAGTTACCACACTGAGTTCTTTTTGTCTCTTTACTGTTTTTACGGTTTACTCTCTCTCTCACTCTCTTTATCTTTCTCATTGTGTTAGGCTCTCAGGCCCAGCAGCTGGAAAGCTCATGCTCAATTTAATCACATACAACATTCATCTCTCAACCCATCCATTCATAATGGTTTGCCTACAGTGTGCAAATGTATTATTATCCATTTGCTAATCCTAACACCCATTTAGCCATAAAGAGACAATATACTGCAGAGTACAGGAGGTTAATGGGATACTCATGGACATGCTGCAGTAAGAGGCTAGCAGGTTATTTAAAAGTAAAAGATTTAGGTAAGATTTACAGTATCTTTTTAGATCAAAATCTTAATAAATGCAATTAATAATTTTTGTTCTGCCTTCATGGACTTGAAATGCAATGAAATGTTAGTAGGTTAAAAAAAGGTTGTTTAATAGTGAAAAGAATGTTCATTTATTTTAATTAGGAATCATGGATTTTTCAGGAATTTTTAGGAATCATGGCTTGGAAAACCATGTCATAAAACTAGACTACAAAACTAGATTTGAAAATTAGATTATTATTTGTTTGCTAAAGATTTCTGAGTAGTTGATGTTCCTATGTTGTTTATTCAAAGTTTGTGTGGTTCCTTATAATACAGATGTCTTAGACAGACTGTAGTTAACTACATCATACCTCTTATAAAAACCAACATAACAATTTGTCCTATTAGAGTTTTTTAACTTAAAGAATCCCATAGACAGCTATTAACAGAGGAGAGTTGCTCTCAATTTCAGGATATTAGATTTTTGGGGGAGGCGGTTTAGCGCTTTCTTTAAGATTTCCAAAGCGGGTGTCATAGGGTTGAGTCTGCCATTATGAGTTTTTATAAAAGCTCACTCTCTTTAGCTCTCATGAGGCCAAGATCCCTATGAATGTCTTGACTCAGCTGCATCTCATTCATAGTAATGGAGTCATTCAGCCCAGTGAGGTTACGGCCCCACTAAATATTATCCTGGGTGGCCAGCAGCTACGAGGAACAGTCGCCTTTTAGCATATTATTGGTCTCTGAGACTCTTAGCTAAAAGCTGACATAACATACTCTAAAGGTATGCGATACACCAGCATATATTAAATCCCCCATGATGCTTTTTTACTGCTGCTTGCTTTATTAATTGATCTTGCAGAGCCCTTTGTTTTCAGAGGGGTTTCAGGGTGTGAAATTGACCATTATGGCTTTTTACGGGCCAGCTTGTGTGTTTGATTAAGTCTGGCAACATTTGTTTATTAGTTATGCAATAATTTACAGTTTTCTCCTTGGCCGCTGACCGTTAAGCATGCACGTCCAGAAAGTCAATTATTTTAAGCTTTCCCATTGGGAATATTAACTTCCTGGAGCTGAAAGAGCCCCAGAACATGGCGACACCCGGTCACGCGAGCTCATCATTCCCTGGCACAAAAACGCTAAACAAGCCGCTGAACAATATGGCTCCACTGACTTTTTATTTTCTCTTCGCCAAGCTCAATTAATCACACCAGTCACACGGAAATCCTCCTCTCCTCTTCTATTATATCCAGTCCCAGAAAATGCAGAGCTGTTCACAGAGAAAAATAAGCAAAGAAAAAATAAAATAGCAGTGCTGTATAGAAGAGAGAAGTGTCTGATAAGAGTTTCATGCTAGTGTGCTTCCCTGAGGCCCTGCTCTCTCTGAATATTCATGGGGCCTGGCGAGAGAGTCTGCACCATTTGTAAAAGGACAACTATCAGTTTCTATGCCACAGCCGAACATGGTTTTAAAGCTCTTGGAAGTTCAACTTTAAAAATTCTCTGCTTTCTGGAGAAAGGAAATCGGTTGTGACACTTTCTTGTTTAATACTTGTCAGTGTTTCACAGTGAACCTACCAAGTGCTGTCAACACATTTTCCAAATATTCACCTCGCTTTGCACAGGGGCTGAAAAGTGATGTGAAATTTATAAAATATTTTTTCTGTCCTTGGAATATATGCAGCAATAACTGTAACTGAAACATTTGTTGGTTGATTTTTCCAAAACGTGATGTTTTTTACCATCAAACATTGCTCTGTTTTCCTGAGAACATTGATTACTTCAACACAGCAACATTGGTTTAACCAATGGCATAAGTTAGGGGCGGGGCTATCTGTTTATTTAGCCAATAGCAGACAGGAGGCGTGTTCAGGAGACTGGTTTGAAAACAATCATCATACTTGTAATTCTGTTTGGTAATGTTAGAGGTGCAGATTTTACACACATTATTTTTAGAAACACAGTAAGTACATCTCAGCATTTTTGCCCTGAATTAAAATGCAGTTCATTCTCTGATTCAGAAAAAGGATTATGTCCAAGAAAAACCTTGTTTGTTAGTAGGAAGTGTTTCATTACATGACAAGGAATTTGGAAAAGATATCTAATCACATTTCGTTCTCATTCAGTCAGTATAAATAGACACAGTTTGCAATAAGCAGATTAGATATCCTTTACCAAAGCTGTGGGTTATTAAATCCAATTGCAGCCAAATGTTTTGAAAGCAGAAGCTGTAAATACCAAGCCATGTTAGACTTACTTTTGTCTTGTGTAGTTATTATACTGAAGGCACTTTCTAGTGAAAACATCTCTCTGTCTGATGTTATAATAATGAAACATAATTGAGAACTCCATTATGTACCAACTTTGTTTCTGATGTTTCTACTAAATGTTCTTGGGGGAAATAAAAATAAACATTATTATAATAAAAAAATTATTAAACAGGTAATTGTTTGCATGCATTTATAGTATAAAGCTATAAAATGGACAGCATAGCTCCGTTCCTCCGAGTCTTTAAGATCATCAGTCTCAATAGGACTTCCTGGTAAAATTGGAGGAAAAATAAAATGTTGAAATCTCTTTAATTCTTAAGGAAACGTATGAGATTATTGATTTTGTTCTCAGAATAAAACATGAGAAACAGATGACCTACCCGTCTCCCAAAAGTCTCCATTTACTCTCCACTCTCCTCGTTGGTGTCTGTGAGAAACAGCCAAGACATTAACGAGATCTCAATGGTTTCCTTCCTGTGGGTTGATGTGCATCACCACGGGTCAACATGGTGGCATATTGGAGGTTTCACAAGGTCTGTTTTTCTGAAAGCATGCGAGACTGTTTAAAAATTCAGTCTCCTTCAATCTGGTTGTGGACTTGCTCTAGGAAACCGCATTGAATTGTTCACATGAGCAGTTTGACTGGGGGCACAGCCAGGACCACGAAACATGCTCCTGTGTTGTCAGTGGGGAGAGAGGGGGCACTGGTGAAGTGGATTTAAGTTCAGGCTTGGTAAACCTGGGGCTAACCCTTAGACACACACCCTCCAGCTTACCAGTGAACTGAGGAATAGACTCGCAGTTTGAACTGAACTTCCCAGCATGCATCAAATGACTGCCCATTCAATATGTATTATTATGGAGCATATTGTAGGCATTTGTGCGTTCACAAGCAACATTGTGAGCTCAGTCATTGTATTCTTGGTTGCAGTGAATGGCTTTTAAGGAAAGAGGAAGTGGATTGTGAGAAGCAGGTTTGCACATCATGAATAGACTGTCTGATCTATGCAGAGAACAATGGTCTGCTTTGCTTGGGACAACTGATTAAACTGTAATGAAGTCTTTAAATGAGGTGTCAGTTTTGTGCAGGTGAAAGATCCATTTGCGCCAGCATAGATTTTTCAGCAGACATTATTATGTCAAACCGATTGCCTGCTCTCTCGGCTGATCTTTCATCAATCTTTCTGAAGGCCACGCCCACTGTGATTGATTACACACAGGAGGGACAAGTGTGATTGGACCAAGCTGTTCAGCCCGCACCAATAGATTTACAGGTTTAGGAAATTTAATAGAACATTTTTGGTACATGGATAGATACTGATACATTCTGACAATATTAATGTTTCTAAAAAAAGTTAACAGTTAACCTTTTACATATGTACAAATGTTCCACATGCTAGGTTTAGTTTGATTTTTAATAAATTGGATTACTTAATGTTTCCCTGTATCACATTAAAATTTACATTATCAAGTTTATTCTCTTCTATTATTTTTGACTATTATGAAACCATTGTGACAGTACAAACTGCTTTCAGACAAAGATCTTCATCATTTACAGGTAAATTGGCTTCACAGGTGGGCTATACAGGAAAATGTCTCTTCTGAACATCCCACAGAGGATGTCTAGATGCTTTTGGATAAAATTGTACATTTTAGTTTCTATGCAACATACATCTTGAATTATATTGTTTCCTTGAATAATGACCATTTTCATCTTATTTGGAGGCTTGCAGTCCACCGGCAATTTTTAACATGTGATCAACAGCTGCCTGTTCTTTAATCTCTCAGTGGGCTGTTTTGTTATTTTATATTTCTCTTCTTCTACAATGGAAACAGTTGGGCTGAGCATATTTAGTGTAAAATTACCCACTTAGAGACTCATTGTGTTAGGAATTTAGCTGCATTATGTGCCAATAATTTATAATGCAGCTGAAACTATTAGGACTAATTATGATACATTTTGCATAGAATTATTATACATTTGCATAGTTATACATTTGTAAAGATTATTTTTTATAACTTTCAAACAAAGTGACAGTTCACCCAAAAATACAATTTGCTATCATTTAAAAAAAAATGAGGGTGAGTAAATAATGACAGAATTTTTATTGTAGAGAATTTTATTGTAGAGAATTGTTTTTCTATTCCATGAGAAACAAACAGCACTTTTTAAAGATGGTACATGATTGATTAAAGATCAAGCCATACTGATGGTTTTGTTTTTTTCTCAGACAATAACCCTTTATCCTCAAGGGTTAAATGTATTGAGAAAGCACTGCTCAGGTAGGAGGCTACACAGCTAACAGATATGCAGAATCCATCTGAATGTCTCTCATGGCAATTGCTGATCAATTTAAAGATTATAAACCACAAAAAAAGGCCCTTGTCAGTCTTTCTGAAGCAGGATTTTTATTTTGAAAGCATCACTATATACACCCCCAGAACCCTCTTAAATTCATTTTGGTTGATTTATGTATTGATGTATGTATCATATTCATATATTGATATATTGACGTGGCAAGTGCATTGTGGGTAAGTCTCAGGAACTCATAAAATCAGCATGTGGTTTCAAGGTTGGCTTAAGATTTGAACCCGGCCAATCACACTCAGCAGAATCATATATTTTTATTCTTTAAAGATTGAAGTCTATTGATTGTTCTGGATGAGCAAGTTTCTAAACTGAAATTATTAGCTGTCTTTTTGCTTTTTTATGATTTCATTAGAGACACTTTCAGAATGTCTTTTAATCTACATTATTATTAATTTAGTAGCACGTTCACGGATTACCGCTTTTATAGTAATGTGTAACTTTCAGACAAAAGCCAATACTAAAAATTACAAATCATTTAAATAGGATGATGTTATTGCTCCTCCCAGACACGTTTTAATGAAACTCGAAATTGACTTTTTCAATTAGCTTTGTGTCTATAAGGTTGGATTTAAATGCTTTTATTTATTTTTTTAAATGGACAACTTTGAATAGGGCATACTTTTAGTATTGTCCGGCTCTGTAGCTATATCAATAAGTTTCATTATGTATGAAATAGAAAAATACCATATGAAATATACTCTCTGCTTTTCCCTGTTTGCCCCTGGCAGTTATAGTCTCACATGCAGTGGGTGGAGTTGTGTTGTATGACCAGCTTAACTTGACGCAAGCATGCTCTGAACATGCTTGCTTAACTCTGAACAGCACCGGCTTAGTTTAATATGAAAACAATACTGTGTTTCTTCTTCGAGGTGGTGTGAGTGGAGATTCACACTAATGGAGTATATCAAAGTCACTCTGAATACTCCAACCGTCTGAGCTAGTTAATGTGCACATCAAAGGCCAGTCAGTGTGCTGTCAGTCTGTCTGGGTGTACTTCACAGATATTTGTGGGATAGCCCAAATTGATGTAATTGGAAACTAGCTTTAGAGTTAGTGAGCACAGTGCTTGAAAGGTTAATGATATATGCAGCAGTTGACTGTGGCTTCTGCTATATAATGTCATAGGCCCTAAAGATTCTTTAGTTTGTAAGTGTATGTTGGTGTACATACAGTCATATGCTGGAATGTTGTGTCAGTTAAAAACCCTGCAGCTTCTATTTAAAATAAAAACTTGTTTATAGACAAATACATACACAAACAAATAAACACATTTGTAGGCACACATAACTGTTGCTGCTTTTATGTGTTTAACTTCAGCTGTACAAATACACTCTTTAATAGGACTGGCAGCCTATTATGTGTTTGTGTAGTGCATGTGTACAAATGTACACACGACCTTGTGTGTTTGTAAGCGAGTGTTTGTGTTTGTCATTTTGGCACTGACAGACACTGGCGTATTTTACACTTTTACAAAGTGCTTATGGCAATATATGAGGTATAACATGTCTGCAATAAAAATACATAAAAAACATATTTAATAGATATTTAAACGAAATACCCTACATTAATTTTGTTATTTAAATGTATTAAGAGCACTTATCCTTTTTATTGTAAGGTTATTCTTTTCTATTTCGAATATTCTATTATAAGAATAACATAATGTGCGAAGGAAAAGCCATTTATTTTTAGAATTGACAGAATGGAAATTAATATGCAGATAAACTACTGTTGTTTAATTACTGAGCTAACTTGTTTACTGACCTAATAAGATTCTTTTAATCAATGCATTATACATTAGCGTCTCTTTCTAGTGAACCCCTGTTGTGGCAAACACACCCCAATGTTTATTTGCACTGAATGAAGTAAATGTAAAATAATATACTTGAATACAAATGACACATAATGCAATTTAATTGCCAGTAAATAACACTTAATTTCAATTAATTTATCTGCATGCCATTGATGTTGTATACACACATAGATCTCGTGTTATAAACACAGTCTCGCATACAATCTCTCTGCCTCTTTAGTTCCTCCAGTCTTCACTAGAACAGCTGTTGATTATCAGCTATCCGTCTCCAGTCCTTCCGTTTTCCCCACATGACGCTCTTATTGTTGCTGAATCGGTCCGTATCCTTGTTTATCACCTCTCATTTTCTGCTTCTCATTTCATTCCCTTCTTTCTGTCTCTCTTCATGGCATGTCTCACCTCCCCATGACCTCTCAGCCTGACTCTCTTCAGCAATTATCACATAGTCAGACGGACCTTGAATGTGAGACCGGATGCTGGGCTGCACTGGTTGGGTTGAGGTGATACGTGAACAGTTGTACTGGAACTGATAACTGCAAAAGGGACAAAACTGGCAGGAAGTACAGAACTGGTATTGACAAAATTTTAAGTAGAGTCTGAGATGAGGTGAGGGATAATTTAGGTAGAAAACACTTTGTTACAGCCTCTCTGTTAAGCCGTTGGAAGGGTTTTAACTAATCTTATAAGCAGCTCCAATGGAGGGTGGATAAATTACAAAATCCAGAAGAGTTGATGAGATTTTAACTAGATTTTTAAAGCTGTGGACAAATCAGTGAGCAATGCAAAACACCAATCTGATGTCTTGATGGAGATCTTTAGGGATTATCTACATGAGGTGCTTTTTTGGTGAACTTTAATTACGAGTTGACCGAGCAAAGCAAGCAACAGAAATAAGACTACAAATAAGTCACAATTTATACAAGTTATACAAGTATTAAAGGAGTAGTTTATCCAAAAATGAATTTAAGCTCATAGCTTCAAAGCATCCTGGGTGTATATGACTTTTTCTTTCATCTTTCCACACAATTTAAGTTATTTCGACTGAAAAAAAGGTTTATACATCTAGGATGCCTCGAGGGTGAGTAATTTATGAGCTAATATTGATTTTTGGGTGGACTACACCTTTAAATTAAAATTGTAGCTAGGAATTTACTTTAAGTTCACACAGTTTTTACAGTGTGAGAAGTTTACATTTAGATACTCAGTTTTATGTGAGCATCCAAGTCTATTCACTGCCAGATTCAGCAAAGTCAGTTTATAAATTCAAAATACATAGGATTATGTAATCTGAGCATGACGGTGTTGTTTATTACTGCATTTAATAAAGGCCTCTAGTACCCACTTAGTAAGTCAGGTGCCTCCAAACAAAATTTATGTAGAATATTGATGTCGCCCATTTGTTATGTTGGGAAGTGTGCAGCCCTCACAAACACTCTGAAGCTCTGGGGGCGGAGCGGGCTGTCAGTGTCCTTACAGAAACGTGACGGGTATTTACAGAATGTGTGCTAATAACATCAGCGTGTCTGTCTAGTAGAGAAAGGGGTGTAGCAATGTTCAGCTTTAAAAGCTGAGGGGCTTTCCTAAGAATTGTTCAAACAGACTGTTTCTCACAACCAGAAAGCTGACAGGCTCGGAGAGGATATCCAACACAGTGTGTGTCTGTGTTTATGTTTGTGTTGTTGTATTTTTGTGTTTATTGTTTGCTGAATTCGATGATATGGAATCATGGTGCTCAGTTTCATTCACGCTGGCTAAGTTGACCAGTAACACCAGCTGTATTGTGTTGGTTACTTTGGTTACAGAATGTTCTTTTTATGGGTTTTTGCCCGAATTGAAAGAACTGAATTAACACACTGAGCCAGTGTGCACAAGCACATACCGAGCCTGGCTGTTCACTTGCATACAGTTAACTGTCAGACAGATTTCTTGCTTGAACACAGCAGCGAGTTTAAATGAAAAAAGGCAGACGATTTCATCCGCACTGTAAATGTCACACAGCTTTTGGATTATCCCGACTGTGCATATCAGATTTACCACGAATGCTGAATCACACTGGCTCTGAATATAAAACTTTACACAATGTAGAATTTCCTGTCGTGGGGTGCTTGGGGTTGTGTTGTGATGGAAATGCTCTGTGTGTTTGTGTGACTCAAAGATGTGTCATCCTTTATCCATTCAAGCACAACTCCTTTGTGTTATCCGTGTGAAATGATTGGACAATGTAAAAGTGCATTAAACAGACAACAGCCAGCGTTTGGAAACTCATTAATGTGACTCTTTAGTCATTCAGAGTGAATCATGCACTCCCACACGCAGACTCTCTATTTATTCACACAGATACTCTTCATTCACAACTCACACTCAGAACTCTGAATGCTTTGCTAACAGATACTCAACCTGTGTTCTGTTATACACTCACTTACTCACACACACACACACACACACACACACGTTTATACATTCATTGCAATACAATCTCCCTTTACCCCAACATTAACCATCCCAACTAACTGACTAACCCTTACGCTAAGCCTAACCTTAACCTGGACTACTAAAATAATGTCACTGCTTTTTTTTGTATTTTACTTTATATTTTTCAGTAGCATGGCAGGAGTTTTCAAAATAGTGTCACTTTGTTTTCCAGAAAGTAGTGGTGTAGTGTTACAAAATGTATTGTTTTTAAGTCACACTGGGGCGCACAGCCTCACTGAGCAAAACATCCCAACATGCCTTGGGATGTTGCTTCATTTTAGCAAATCGTTTCTTTCAGATTGAATTGAATATTCTGTTTTATTTATTTTAGTCAGTCGTTTAGTATTAACATTTAATTAACTGCTTGATTTCAGTCACCAGAAAGACTTTGTGTTTTGTGCCAGACAAATTGAATTAAAATCAGTTCTAGAATATGACAGCAATAAAAATGACCTTCAGTGTTGTTATTACTTTTTGTAACATGCTTTTTGTAATCTGTAGTATGGATACTTTGAGTAACCAGCTTTTGACCAAGTGACTAATGTCACTTTTATCCGGGCAAGCTACAGTTTGAAAATAAAATTTCCAACACTGTGCAGAGCCAACTCACACTACCATCCCACCACACACACACACACAGAGACCACCCACTCCAGACACACTCCAGTGGCACCTCAGTATGAGAGAAGGGGTAACATATGCTCCCCTGCTGATAAACACGGTGCTCCTAAATTGGCTGCAATCTGAGGCAGATTGGACTCCAGTTAAAAGAGCATGTTGGCATATAAATGAACCAGAGGGGGAGGCCGCGCTCTGTGACATCCTCCCTACTGCTACACTGTAATGAGGCAGCAGAAATACATGATGTATTTGGTGAAACATACTTAGCCATAAAAGTTTAAAAAGTCATTATCTAAAGAAAAATCATGTTTATTCAAATTGCAGAAAGATTCTTTGTTGTAAATTTTAACTTTATAAAATATTAATTAAGCAAAACATTCTTTAGACAAATGTTAACAAAGAAAACTAAACTGAAACTGGTGAAGTTTCTATTATAGATTACCCTAACTGCTTAAATTTCTATAGTCCACATGTAGTATAATCTGGAATTAGTCAAAGAGCAACAGGAATACGTTGCTGCTATATGCAATCAATGTAACTGCAACGTTTGTACAACATGTGCAACATGTGCAACTATTCATTAGCATTTCCATTCAGGTATGTGATTTAAAACTGATCTGACACTTGCAAAATATCCATTATACCAGTATTATCTAAAATAACCCATTTTAAAATAGGTGACACAAGTCTGGTAATTTTGAGATCCAACCCCCATTCATCACTCTGTCACTTCGTGTTCTGTCTTAGGCAAAAGTCTGTCTATTAAAATAATAATAAAGATAAAAGAATATTTTAATTTGTCAGTTGCTAGCATCCAAAAAAGTTTATATCACGGCCCAAAACCCTCTAGCAGCCACCAAATGGCATTTTTACATGACTTTTAACTAATGAGCAAGAAACATCCTTCCAAGATACTACACGCGGTCTTGTTCCCCCGTAAAAGATTAATTTCTCAATTAATCAAAGTTCAGGGGCTTTACTGCCTGAATGCATGTGATGATTAATATATAAGCAAACAGTCAGAGGTGTCAAATCACTCCTGGAATGTGATGCACTGACATAATATAATTATAGCTTTCTGTGTTCCTGTGCTGTCTTCCACAGCTTTGTCATAATACAGTCATTTCAAAATGATTATAACAGCCATCATGACTGTTAGCACTTACACAAAGTGACAAATCCATAAAGCCTAAAATATTGTTTGAGATTTTGGGCTTTCTTTTATTAGCTGCAGAAGGTGTTAAAAATTCAACCTCCTACAAAGAAAATGTAACTCCTTAATTAAATATGATTCGGCAAAGCAGTCAAAGAAATTTTGCTTTTGTCTTTGCAGTTTTGGAGAAATACTCCACATTTTTTATGCTTTATTGTGTTTGAATAAGCAGTTTTATCTATATGTAATTCATTATGAGCATCTAATATGTCCATATGTGTGTGCGTGAATGTATATATATATGTGTGTGTGTGTGTGTGTGTGTATATGTGTGTG